>JAQQSW010000665.1:0-32379 GCA_028646575.1 Pseudocheirus occidentalis
GCTTTCCTTTGCCAGGATTAACACTGGCCCCTTGCTCACCGTATTGTAAGACCAGAGGGCTGCCTCTGCTCACCTGTGCTTGGTCCTGAATGATTCTCCCACACTCTAATGTGCTGTGCTACCCAAAGTTAGGACTTTGCATGTCAGGAATCACTGTCCCTGGCTCATGCAACATATTGATGATGACAGGAACTCACACGTGGGATGGCTCAGGCAAGTTCAAGGGGGTTCTAGTCCAGCAGGCCAGGCTCTGAGCTCCTCATTCTGTCAGTGGTCATTCTGTCCATTTTCTCCATGAAAACTGCTATCTGTCACTTCTGACTAGGAGACCCAGGAACTCATGACCTTTTGAAACCACAAGAGTGCTACCAAGGTTAGGAATGTCCATCTCAAGATTGCTCTTCATCTACCCATGCTCAGGGAAAGAGACACAATGCAGAAGAGTTGGTCTAGTCTCAGGGTCATCTAAGCCAGCGTATGTGTGAGAAAGAATGAGTTCACAGTTCTGGAGCAAGAGGGGAAGTTTTCTCTCCTTTTTTACTGATACAGCCTCCGCTCCCCACCTCTAGAAATCATCTGGGATGCATTTGCACATTTGTTATCTCCAATTTTGGAACAGTCTCTAGGGCTCTGAGCCCATTTCCTTTCAGTGACTCAGTGCTTTGCACCAAAGAATCCCAAGAAATTTCACATAGCACTAATTTCAATGACCTCCCAGACACCATATTAAAAAGACCCAAATAGTCCATTGAGTACACTTCTCAGACAAACCCTAAATGAACAATTTTCAAGGAGGGCCTCACCTATCACTAGTAGGTCTAGAGATCACAATCAACCCCAGATACAAAGTTATACAAATTTGACAAATGGCATTTTATGACCTTTATCATTGTCAGGACGCAGTCACAAATATGTTTAGTCTACCCCATAGACTGATTATGAATCCCCCTGGGTCAGTGGGGCTTCCAGTCAGAATCATGGCCAGAGATTGTAAAGCATCAGAGCACCTCATCACTCAGTTCCCCTCTTTCTCCATGTTGTCTTCTGCCCCGCACCCCCTTCCCGCTTCAACCATGAAGTCATTTTCATTCAATCCTAATCAACACCAAATGGTCCTGGCCATGTCTGACTCAGGTCAGTTCAGATTTGGAATTAAAATGAAATGAAATAAGGGGCAGCTAGGTGACGCAGTGAATAGAGCACTGGCCCTGGAGTCAGGAGGCCCTGAGTTCAAATCCGGCCTCAGACACTTAACACAAAAAAACTAGCCATGTGACTTTGGACAAGTCATTTAACCCCAGTTGCTCTCCAAAGAAAAAAAAAGCAAAAAAAAAAAAAAGAAATGAAATACTTGCAGTTCATCCAGTGGTTATGAGGAAGCTTATTCATTAATGACATGAAAAAAATATCCAGCAAGGACAGAGTGTTGATGGAGTTGGGCAGATTCCCGTCTCCACATGTGCTATGGTGGTTCCCACGAGTCAGAAGCATGTGTGAGACTTGGACATCTCACATGCTGGCTTTGGACTCCGGTGATCAGGAAGTCAGATTGATAGTTTGACCCTTAGTCTTCTGAACCAATAAAGTTTTAAATTAAAAACTTTAAAATTTTTTTAAAAAATATTTTTAAAAAATATTTTTATTTTTTAAATAAAAAAATTTAAATTTAAAAACAAAAAAGTTTTTTTTTTGTCTTTTTGGAGGGGAGAAGGCAAGGGAATTGGGGTTAAGTGACTTGCTCGAGGTCACACAGCACACAGCTAGTAAATGCTAAGTGTCTAAGGCCAGATTTGAACTCAGGTCCTCTTGACTCCTGGGCCAGTGCTCTACTCACTGTGCCTGTCACCTAGCTGCCCCTTAAATATCTTTGAAGAAAGAGCAAAGTGTCTAGCCTGCAAAAGGCAGATCTTACTTCCACAAATTGTTACCAGACTCACCTAAGTATCTAACTAATGGTAAGCTATAATAACTAGTTGTTTTTTGTTTTTTTTGCTTTTTGGAGGGCAATTTGTGGTGAAGTGACTTGCCCAAAGTCACATGGCTAGTGTGTCAAGTGTCTGAGGCTGAGATTTGAACTCAGGTCCTCCTGACTCCAGGGCTGGTGCTCTATTCACCAAGCCACCTAGCTGCTCCTAACAACTAGTTTTTAACTGTCTATGAACCATGTTAACAGTTATTGTAAACAACTCCATCCATCAAATTTAATCATATTCATCTACTGAAGTAGATATTTTGTGGTACCTCATCCTGGTAATTCCATTTGGATAATGATAACTTCAGTTTAATTTTATTCATTTAAATTCAAACCAAGTATTTATTGAGTTCAAAGCACTACTTTTATGGAAGAGGTCAGATGGTACTATCTGCTCTGACATTTTTTTTCATGTGGAAGTAGTCTCAATGAATCATTAGTATGAGAACTTGAAAAGATTCAAAGGTGCTTCTTTCCTGGGGAAGACAAAATATTGGTTCTACTTATAGGTAACCCTTGTTGCATTCATATGCCTTTGCTGAAGTGGATTGATTTTCTTTGTGAGCAAGGATACAAATTTAACTCTTAAGTGTCAAAAGACCTCATCCTCTTGAAAATTGACATTTAAAGTATATAAATCCCACTCCTGCCCATAGCACAGCATTATTTGTACCCATAAGTATTTGTAAGAAGATATGAGAATTAACTGCCATCTAGAACCTGTCAAAACTCACTTATGACGTCTGATGCTTGAGAGACACAGCCCAATGGAGAGGTTAAAAATCATTCATCTAAATTTTCCAAGTTTTGTCCTTATTGAGATTACCTGAAAGGCAAGTCCCTGACCTACATTTACTCAGCAGAAAAATGTTTTCCCTATGTTTAATGCTCTATCCTATGCAAGGGATAATGAGTCTTTAGATAATTATCTGTTCTAGCAATGTGTTTCTAAATCCCAAATAAATAAATAAAATCTTTCAGGCTTTCAGTCATCTCTTTATTTCCAAGTGGTTACATAGCAATTCATAAATATGCCCACCATTTCCCTCCTCCCTACAAAACCCTACCCCAAATGTAAACCCCCACTCCCACTTTACTGGGACACTTTCTCTTCTAGGAGAGTACTTCCATTTGACCTCATTTTCAGGCTAGCTCTGTCAGTGAGGTACTTAATGAGGCACTTATCCCACCCCTTGGGTCCCTGAGGCTTAGAGCATGGGATGAGTGTGCTTGAAAAGTTCCATCATCCTGAAGTCATGAGGTGGGAATGCCTCAAGGCCAGTATCCATTCTGTGCTGGGTGGTGGTGGTGATGGTGGTGGTGGTGTGTGTGGCAGAACCACTAGGCAGGCAGGAGTTGGCATCAGATGCCCTCACAGTGTTTGTGGCTGGTATGGACAAGTCTCTGATGAGATCTAGAATGCCTAGTAGGTGCTTAAGTCCCTTGGCAGGATATCCCACACCTGTCCAATACCCAAAGTAGAAACTTCACCTTTTGCAGTGTCTCTGATTCAACCCAGTGGTAACTCTGCCTTCCCAGGGGACTTTAAGTCAGATCCCCCATAAATCCTATAGAAGTGAGACTGCCTCAGGTGAGATGGTGCTCTGATTCCTCTCAATTTCCCTCAGGCACTTTCAGGAATAGTCAGCAAATTGTAATCCCTTCATCCCCAGCTAGTGGTCGTGGCATCCGAGGGTCTCAGTCTCAGCTAGATGCCAAGCTTTGCCATCCTCTTGGTGTGGTCCACTGAAGCCCAGGGAATTTGGGGTACCCTCCTCTGGGATTGGGTAAGGAGGTTCAGGGGGAAGTGGAGCGTCTCCAGGCCCTCGTGCTCCTCCTAAGACTGGTCCGTTATAGATATAAATATTGCCTGTGACAGTGACTGAGCCACCTGTCACATGGATACCATTAGTACCTGGTAGAAAAAGTAGCAAAAAGTAAGGTAAAAGTGCAGCCTCTAAAGAGGGTCTCTCTCCAATTTTTGCCTCACCCCACTCAGAAATCACTTCTTTTCCAGTATCTTTCTCTCTTTCTTCTCCTTTTAAAGTTTTTAACCTTTTCTTTTGTTCCTTTGGTTAGCCTCTCTCTTTGATTAAAGCAATTTCTGCATTTGACTATCTAGTTGTCTGTCTGGATCTTTCAATCTCCTTTTCTCTGAATTTGTTTAAGGACATTCTGTCTAGCTCAGCACCCCCCTCCATGTGCTATCCCCGTTTCTTCCTAGATCCTGTGATCCATAGCCTATCTTTTATCTCTTACCCCTCCCCTCTCCACATATTTACCATGTGGCAGCTCTTGGCCCTGTTCCCCAGGCTCTGTGCCCTGCTCTCTGCCCTGGCTCAGGGAGCTTTGTTGATGTAGGATTTCTTTTTCCACTGCTGGTGGAGGAAGACGTTCATTGGGGACCAGAAGGACATCTCCTAAGAGTGGTTCTACCAAGTCAGGGAACTTCTGATTTGTTCTAGGGACATCCTGGTTTGGGAGAGGATTCAGATCCCCTCTCTGTAGGAAAGAGAGTCCAATCAATGATTTTGCCTCAAGACTCCAACAGTTTCTATGTTTCTTGCCACCCAATTCTGTGCAGAACAGCCCTCCTCCCTCAACACTAAGCCCAAAATGTCTTTCTACCTTAGGCTGTGTATTTCCCTCCCCTATTCCTATCTATTCTGTTCTGTTTTCCATGCTGCATGCACCCTCAGTCTCTCCCTCCTGTGTTCTCCTTGGACCCCTTTACCTCTTGTCTCCTCTTGAGTAGGAACCCTGCAACGAGAAAAAAATGACTTAAGGTCCCCTGCTCCTTTCCCCATCCTCTTCTAAAGTTCCCACATGCCCTACCTTCTACCTTTCTCCCCATTTTGATCCCTAGTCCTGTTTCCCTAGAGGCCACAACAAGTCCCTTACCCCCTCCAACCTTATAAAAAATAAAATGGGGAAGATGAGTTGGACCATTGAAGGTACAGGAGAATGGAAGGAAGCACTGAGCAAATGGGACATTCACTGCTGTATCCATCCAGATCAGGGGCCCCAACTCCCTTCTATCCCCTAGCCCTACTCCTTTTTACCCAGCTTCTGGCAGAGAGAGGGGTGCTTCTTCCAGGCACAGGAGAAGACAATGATAAGGAGTAGAATGGAAACCACAGGAACTAGGATAGATAGCAGCAAAATTGTCCCTATAAGAGAAAAACATAGAACTGAGATTACTGAGCCTGAAAAAGAAGAGGCAGAAAGGAGATCCCAAGAAGAATCTTTGATAGAAACCACACTGAAGATGGTGAGCTTCTGTTCTCCATCCCTTCCCTCTTCTGCCTTGTAAAGAGAGCAAAAGAGATAATAGCCTTGAACTGGAACAAAGGGAAGCTAGGTCAGACTTTGAGTGGGAAGGTACCTTTGAGGTCATCTAGATCAACTCTCTCTCAGAAGACTGAGACACAGGAAAGTTAAATGACTTATCTAAGGTTCTGTGGGCAGTAGCAGAGCCAGGATTTGAACTGAGGTTCTTTGTCATTAAATTAAGTAATTTTTCCACTGTGCCAACTGGATTGAGATTGTGATGTATCAGAATGAGGTTTCCAAAGAGGGCTATGGAAAGAATGTCCTTTCATGGCGATGTTTCAAGATAGAAGAGACATCTCTCCCTCCATCCCCATATATCTATGATGGAGAGGGGCCAAGAAATAAGTTAGGATGCTCTGGCCCTTCTAGCTCCAGAGGAGATGAATGGGACTCTCTCAGACATCCCCATATCCCTAAATCAGAATAACTGCTCCGTTTGCTGCTACTGGTCATATGTTAAAGCATATGGAAGATCAGGACTCCTGGATCACAGACCAAACTTCACATAAGAGAGGTGACTGTTCCTCTGAGCACAACCATGTTCTGTAGCAGGAAAAGTCACCCCCCGAAGGCAGTGGGGATTGGCTTACTGGCCTGTTGGGGCCAACCTTTGTATATTTTTCAGGAGTAGGGGGAGGGGGCAGCGATGGATTAAGATCCTTTCCTAAATTAGTGTATATTCAACTAAATTCATTCGTGAATATTTTCAGTCCTCTTCTCCAAGCGAGAGAGAGGGTATGGGTCTTCCACAGTCCACTAGACATTTGTAGAGAAATCATAGGTTCAGATTCTGATTCAGACCCTAAGATGTTATGTTGGGGGTAGGCAATTTCCCAGCCCTTTGTGGGTCTAGTTCTTCCATCTCCACAACTCAAGGAGAACACAATTACTTCTCATTCTCTTCAGAGAAAGTCCCAGCACATAAATGTGTGTGTGTGTATATGTGTGTGTGCATATGTATATATACACATACATATACATCTATATGCATGCTTGTATATATATCACTATATTATATATGTATGTGTGTATGTATATATGTATATAAAATCCTTGAACGTTGAAAATCTAGAGAACTCTATGTATACACACAAACACCCACACCCACACATACCTATAAGACCACACACACACACACACACACAAGACCTTCAGTATTGAAAACCCAGGAGCATCACTCTGGAGGTAGCTTGACTTTAACAGATCACATTAGGCCCGGAATCGGAAAGACCTGATCTGAATTCCATATCAAATGTTAATTAGCTGTGGGACTCTGGGCAAGGCACTTAATTTCCCTCAGCCTGTTTCCTCACCAGTAAAATGGGGATAATAACTATATTATATAGATAATAATCTAGCTCACAGAGTTGTGGGGAGAAGCTAGTGAGATAATCTATGTAAAGCTCTTTGCAAACTTTAAAGTTGCAATATCTAATATTTAAAGTTGCAATATCTAAATATTGGCTACTCTTCTTATTACACTGCTTATTTCTCTCTCCAACTCATGGCTTAGGAAACAAAGAAAATAGGATTCAATTCCTGGGGGAATATGTATGTGGCATGCCATAGTGGGAAGATAAGACTTGAAGTTAGGAGATCTAGTCTGAATTCTGATATGAACTAGATATTTGACCTTGAATAAGCTACTTAACTCTAAGGCCTCATTTTCTTCACCTGTAAAAAGAGGGGGTTAGATTCAACGATCATCAAATTTCCATTTAGCTTTTGGGTTATAGTATTGATCGTTATTAATTATTAATAATTAGCATTGTATCCAGAGTCAGAGGACTTAGGTTCAAATCATCTCTGATTACTGCCTGGGCTGTTCAGTGGGTAGAGTGCTGGGCTTAGAATCAGGAAGACTCATCTTCCCGAGTTGGAAAATGGACTCAGATACTTGGTAGTTTGTGTGACCCTGGGCAAGTCACTTAACCTTATTTGCCTTAGTTTCCTCATCAGTAGAATGAACTAGAGAAGGAAATGGCAAACCCCTCCAGTATCCTTGCCAAGTAAACCCCAAATGGGTTCATAAAGTGTTGGACATGACTCAGTAACACTAGACAAATCACTAATACTTCCTGGGTCTCACTTTCCATATCTGTAAAATGAAGGGACTAGATTAGGTGACTTCTGAGGTTCTTTCTGCGTATAGATCTATGATGACCTTGGAGAGGAAACTGTCAGTTCAGAAATCTAGGGAGGATAACCACAGAAAAATGTTTTTACAGGGAGGCTGGGTGGTATAGTGAGTAGAGCACCAGCCCTGGAGTCAGGAGGCCCTGAGTTCAAATTCGGCCTCAGACACTTAACACAAAAAACTAGCCATGTGGCCTTGGGCATATCACTTAACTCCAATTGCCCTCCCCCCCCCAAAGTTTTTATATACGTATGCACACATACACATACATGCACAATATATGTAGACAGATGTATGTGTATATGTATAGACATAGCTATATTTACATCTAGCTATGATTCTAGTAACAATATTAAATAATATGACCACTTATAGTATCAAAATCATCATATAGGATCTTATTGATAATAATGATGACAAAAATAATAATATTTAAACCTGTACACACAGTAGGAAATTATTTGACACGTTATATTTTGTATGTAACATTTTTGTATATAGATATGAAATAGTTATGAACACACCTTGCTACTTTTTTTTTAAGGAGCCCTTGCCACCTCTTCCTTGCCCTAACTTTGGGAAGAATTAAGACACTGACTTCTCCCCATTTTAGAGGTGAGGAATCAGTTATAGATGGGGGAAAAGGTAATGACCTAGGTTCTGCTTCACATTCCCCAATCCATAGAATCTCACCTGGCACCTTCTGAGGTGAGATCTGGCATCTGGCATCAGACTTGTCAGTCCCAGGAACAGCAGTTACTAGGCCCTGTGCCTCACAACTGAAGAGAAAAGAGTAAATAGCTCATGTACTCGTTAATACTTTTGCCCACCATTATTACCTAATATGGTAGATCTGGTACATGTTGGCTTGCCAACATTATGTGACTCCCAGAAATAGTGGGGAGAGAACAAAGAGACATCACATAATGTATGGGATGGGTTAGAGGCAGCTCATACTCAGTGGGGAAGGGAGGGAGGAGAAAGCTGGCGATTCCTATTCCAGGGTAAGAGGCACTCACTTGGTATGAAGTCGACACCGAATGTCAGGAGAGGATATATTCTGGAAGTACCCTTTTCTACAGGGAACACAGTTGTTGTCAAACTCTCCAACCGTATCTGGCAAGGGAGAGAGAGATGTGAACTGGCTAATACCCACCTATCATATGGGTACCGTGCCTACCTGACATGTACCATCTTCATGCCCTTCTGCTACTTTCTAATCTCTCCCCTGTTCCTCAGCTGTAGTTAGATCTGTCACAACTTGAAAATTCTTCCCAGTATTAGCTTCCAAGTTCATCTCCTGGTTTGCTCTCCCAACAAGCAGGACACAAACTCCTCACTTACCTGCTGTTTCCCCATCACTTTTTTACACCAATTTCCCTGTTTTGGCCTCCTCCTTGCTATCATACAAACGAGATGAACATATGGGATAGGAGGAAGAATTTTCTATCAAGGAGAAGCACCATCTGGGAGTACCCACTAGGTTTAGGCTAGACTCAGAAGAGTGAAGGTATACTGGAGTCCCTGAAGCTTAGCATCTCCACCCTTTCACCCCTTCTTCTGCTGTACCCCAATCCTTCTCCAAGTATCCAGTCATTTCCTTCTTTCTTTCAGCAACCTCTGACCTGTCAGTTCAGGTTCTGTGCCTGGCGGGCAGGAGCTGAGTAGTTCACAGTGCTCACATTCAGTGCCCCAGTTAGAGCAGTACATGCCCTTGCGGCATCCACATTGGGTTTTCTTGCTGGCATTGCAGGGAGTTATCTCCTCAAAGCCTAGTACTGGGATAGATGGGGGAGAAATTCAGAAATAGTAATATGGCTCCCAGGGAGAACTTGCCCACCACCCTATATCTCACGTGCCTCCACCCAGGGATGTCTCTCAGGTACTGTACTGTGGTGGCTTACCTTCGTCACATTGGCGGCAAAGGTGGCAGCCACTGAGGTGGTTCCAGTATTCAGTATAGGAGCCTGGTTGGCACACAGAACATGTGGTGTTTCGGTGCCCATCACAGGAATTACTGACAAACATACCTAGAAGAATGGGGGAGGAATTAGCCTTGGTCTGTCTACCCATCAGGACTTCATGTTAATGAATATGGGAGTCAAGACTATCAAGACCAAATCAAGGAGGCTTGATTTCTAACCCTTAATATTTTTGAGTCTCTGTTTTCCTGTATATAAACTGAGGCTATCTACTTCCCAGCATGTTTTGAAGAAAATATAAACTAATAGGCATGACAATTCTTTGAAAGAAGCAAAATACAATACAAAGTCAGGGTATTATTATTTTTCATCATCTCTGTTTCTCTGTGGGCTTCCCTAGCTCTGTTTCTTCAATGCCTACTCCTCCTTTTTCCCCTTGGCATCTGGTCTTCTCACTCCCACTTGGGGCTGACCTCTAGATCCTTTCCAGAATTAGGTGAGGATTTGGGAATCATTGCCTGCATGTATCCAACCCCTCTCCTCCACCTCTCCCAGTCATCCTCTGTCCTCTCCAGCCCAACTTCTTCCCACCATCTCAGTCTCTCACCTGGAGGGCAGCGGGAACAGCAGATCTGGTGTTTGGAGTCATAATATTCCTTGTCTCCACACTTTGTATCCAGAGGCCCCTGAGGGTAGATGCAAAGATGGGCTTCATTAGCGGTAGGGAGGTGATGAGATGTAAGAAGGAAGGGATGAGTGAGCCACCTACCCCTTCTCCCTTTGTCCTGGTCCACCCTTTGCCCTACTTGCCTCACCTGTCTGAGTTGATGGCCAGCCAGAAGCCCAAAGAGGCCTAGGATGAGAGGGCCCCAGACCAGGCCCTGAAGGGAACAGGCAGGGGATAGGCGCATGGCGTCCATACGAGAGAGGAGGGGAGGGGCAGGGGAAGTCAGGACTTGCAAAGGCCTGGAGAGGGACCCTGGGCAGGCAAGTTCCAGAGTCCCAAAATAGAGAAGGCAGGGGGGCTTGAGATGCCCCCAGGGGGCCGCAGGGAGCGGCGCGGGCCTGGCCTCCCAGGCTCCTGTTGCTTAGCTCAGGAAGTGGGAGTGGAGCTAGGCCTCGGGGCGGGGACAAGGAGAGCTGGGAGCTGCCCATGGAGCCTGTTGCAATCGGGAAGAGGAACAGGCTTGGCCAGAGCCCACACTGGGGCGGCTGTGTGTCTGGGAAAGCACGTGAGGGCAGGGCTGAGCTGGAGGAGGGAGGAAGGAGGGGTGAGTGGAGCAGGCCAGGCAGAGAACCAGGGGCTGCCTTGTTTTTTGCAGGGTGGGGCAGCTGAGAAGGGAGTTAAGGGAGGAATCTTCAGACAGACCTGGGACAGAGAGACAGCCAAATCCCCAGACAGATTGACAGACAGGAAGTCTAAGGGGACAGATGGAGTTTGAGATAGATACAGGAGAGAAAAAGACTTGGGGAACACAAATGTTACAAATGTTGAGATGGAATGGCCTGGGGCCACAGCCAGCTGGAATAAAGACCAGTAGCCCAGGGAGTCCAGGGGAAGGGGAGTGGCTCCCTTAGCAGGCCCCCCTGAAAAGCCAGATCAAGATATATTTCTCTTCTGCCTACACCCCTCCTCCTCAGCATACCCACTTCACTTCTGGCCCGGGGGTGGGAAGAAGAAGAAAGAGAGTAGCTCAAACCAAGTAGCTCACATCTGTCCAGTCCATTATGCACTCTTCATAATCAGTGAATTCATTTATTAAGTGTCTACTGTGGGGCAGGTCCTGTACTGGGCACTGAGCATACAAAAACAAAAATGAAATATTCCCTGCCTCAAGTACTTTACACTCTACGGGGGAAGACAACAACCCCATGAGGTAGATAGTATAAGGATTATAAGTGAGACACCTATACAAAAATCCTATTCTGAAGACTGGTGACCCCAAATTCTCCAAGATGGTGTCAGTGGAGTGCAAGCAGGTGTGATTCCCACAACAATCCTACTAACAGTCTACATTTTCATTCCAAGGATGTTGGCCGCTAGGAGACAAATTTTGGGCCCATGGCAACCCACCAGAATATGAAATAGAAAATTTTCTTTATAATTGGACAAATTCTTATATCTTTAATAAGATCAATGGAAGGTCAGAAAAGGAGACAGAGGGTGCTAAGAAGTTGCAAAAAGGCAGATTTAGGTTTAATGCCAGGAAAAACTTTTTAAAAACTAGAGGTATCCATAAATGGAATGTACTTTCTTTAGAGAGTGGTTCCTCTCCCTGAAAATTTTAATTTTTTTTAGATATCATCTCTTCATATTCAACTCATCCTGTGATCTCTATGTATACATGTACATACATATGCACATACTCACATATATATTTATACACACATATACCCTCCTATATATACATAGGTATGTTTGTCATATATTTATACATACATACACCCTCCTATACATACATGTATGTGTACATATATATTCCCTTCAACTATCCTCATACTGAGAAAAGTCTTATGAGTTACAATTATCATTTTTCCATGTAGGAATGTAAATAGTTCAACTTTAATAAGTTTCTTATGATTTCATTTTCCTGTTTGCCTTCTCATGCTTCTCTTGCTTTTTGTGTTTGAAAGTCAAATTTTCTGTTCAGCTCTGGTTTTTTCATCAAAAATGCTTGAAAATTCTTTATTTCACTGAATGACCATATTTTTTCCTGAAACATTCTACTGAATTTTCCTGGGTAGGTGATTCTTATTTTTAATCCTAGCTCCTTTGACCTCTGGAATATCATATTCCAAGCCCTTGGATCCCTTAATGTAAAAGCTGCTAGGTCTTGTGTTATCCTGATTGTGTTTCCACAATACTCAAATTGTTTTTTCCTGACTGCTTGCAGTATTTTCTCCTTGACCTGGGAACTCTGGAATTTGGTTATGATATTTCTAGGAGTTTTCTTTTGGGGATCTTTTTTAAGAGGTGATAGGCAAATTCTTTCCATTTCTATTTTGACCTCTGGTTCTAGAATATCAGGGCAATTTTACTCGAGAATTTCTTGAAAGATGTTGTCTAGGCTCTTTTTTTGATCATGGTTTTCAGGTAGTCCAATAATTTTAAAATTATCTCTCCTGGATCTATTTTCCAGGTCAGTGGTTTTTACAATGAAATATTTCACATTGCCTTCTATTTTTTAAAATTTGTTTGGATCTGTTTTGTAGTATCTTGATTTTTCATAGAATCTAATTTTGAAGGAATTATTTTCAGTGAGTTTTTGAAATTCCTTTTCCATCCAGCAAATTTAGCTTTTTAAGGCATTCTTCTCCTCACTGGCTTTTTGGGCCTCTTTTGCCATTTGAGTTAGTCTCTCTCTCTTTCTCTCTCTCTTTCTCTTTTTTGCTTTTTAGAGGGCAGTTGGGGTTAAGTGACTTACCCAAGGTCACACAGCTAGTAAGTGTTAAGTGTCTGAGGCCGGATTTGAACTCAGGTTCAAAGTCAGGTCCTCCTGACTCCAGGGCCAGTGCTCTATTCACTGCACCACCTAGCTGCCCCGTTAGTCAATTTTTTTTAAAGGTGTTATTTTCTTCAGTATTTTGGGGGGTCCCCTTTAGTAGGCTATTGACTTGCTTTCATGATTTTCTTGCATCATTCTCATTTCTCTTCCCAATTTTTCCTCCACTTCTCTTACTTGATTGTCAAAATCCTTCTTGAGCTCCTCCATGGCCTGTAACCAATTCATATTTTTCTTACTTCCTTAGCTTGCTCAAATTGGCAGCAAATTACTTGACTTTTGAGCTCTTTGCCATGGTAGAACTCTGCTTCCTGACTGCAGAAAGCTATGTCCCAAATCACTGGGGTTTTTGCAGCTGCCAGAGCTATTAGGAGGGTACCCTATCTGCAGCCACCCCAAGCTCTGGTACATTGGCCCCAGCTTGCATCCCACCTCCAACCCCCTATGGTTAACAGTCTCTCCCATGAGGGAAAAATGTAAGCAACACACTCTTAAGTTTAATTTGCATTATTAACACTTTCTTAAAGTCTAGACAATCAATGAAACAATAAATCAAACCCTGAGTTGTAGTATTTGCTGATTTTCCAGGTAAATTTTGTTGTTTAGTCATTCTCAGTCATGTCCCACTCTTCCTGACCCCATTTGGGATTTTCTTGGCAAAATACTGGAGTGGCTTGCCATTTTCTTCTCCAGCTCATTATACAGATGAGGAAGCTGAGGCAAATAGGTTAGGTGACTTGCCCAGGGTCACACAGACTGTACAACCCAGCTGCCCTTTCCAGGTAAATACTTACACTGAAAATTAAATAATCATCTCTCTGCAATCCCTTGGTTGTTATTCAAAATACCCAACCACTAATGAATTGATAGTCTACCAGAGGAAATGAACAATATCCATGTTGTGCCATTTTCACTAAAATGAAACCAGAAGCTATGAAGTGTTAGTGATAAGTGAAAGGACATATCTGATCAGTAAAAAAAAGACAGATTGGCCACAGAGTCACAAAATAATAAAAGATCCAGAGAAGGGCCTCCATTGCATTGGAAAAGTCTTCATGGGAAAGAATCACACTGAATGAGAAGGCATAAAATGGTTGCAATCTGCATTGGTGATAGGAGTACTCCTAATGAAGAGCTCTGTCAATGGACAGATACAGTGACTTATCTTACAGTGTCAGGTTCTCTTTTTTTTTTTTATTTTTTATTTGTTTTTGTTTTTGTTTTTTTTTTTTTGCTTTTTGGAGGGCAGGTTGGGGTTAAGCGACTTGCCCAAGGTCACACGGCTAGTTTTTCGTGTTAAGTGTCTGAGGCCGGATTTGAACTCAGGTACTCCTGACTCCAGGGCCGGTGCTCTATTCACTGCGCCACCTAGCCGCCCCTCTAAAGACTGGTGTCGTCAGGTTCTCTTAATCAGAAGCCTGGAGGCTTTACACTATGTTCTCAACTGGAGCATCAACAGCCTATTCCATACTTCTAAAAGAGGAGATAGGAGAAAAGAGGGATGTATAGATGTGGTGGGTAGGCAAATGAGGGAGAGAGGCAAGATTGGAGCTGGGATGTAGGAGTCTTGGGATTCCAGGTTTATTTCCAAGTCCTTCCAAGTAGCTCCTGTGACTCATGGGTGTCTCTCTGTGGTACAGCACTGACAAATCTAATCACTTGAGCATATACTTCCTTGATGTCTACTGCCCATTTATTTATTATCCTGGATGCGTAGGGTCATACTGTAGAAAGACACTCCACTTGAGTGTGTTGGGGTGTAATTATTTGAGGCCTTTGTTGTAGGTGAAAAGGAAGATATCTTTTGTAGTTCTGGGCACGTCATCCTCAGGCTATAGCTAGAATATACAGAGACTGAAAGACTGGAACAAATAATTTTTTATCAGGTAGTAGACACCACCAACCCACTCCCCTTTTCTACTTGTACAGGTAAAATCAGGTTAAAATGAACATTAGAGGGCAGACTTGAAAAGCAAAAGAAGTCACAAAGGCCCAAGAAACTCATGAAGCCACTTGGAAGAGGGAAATTGAAGCAAACTATCATGGTTTGGTTTGGTGAAAAGTTAAACATGTGTTAGAATCCCTCTAAATAACCTTGACTAAGCTCCTTGGCCTTTATTTGATGAGGGTTTTTCATTTACAAAATGGCAGTAATATTACCAATTACTAAACTTAAATGGTTCAATTCAATTCACCAAGTAAGCATTTATTAAGCACCTACTATGTGCTTATATTAAGCACCAATATAGTATAATGCCTGCACTGTGCTAGGTATTGGAAATACCAAGACAAAAAATGAAATAGGGAAGGTCCTCTGGAGAAGGCCCACCTCCTCAAGATATTCTCTAGGTCTGTATCCATTACACCATAAATGTTCCTCTCCTCTGACACTGCTACCATCCTGGTGCAAGCCCTCATCACTTCACAGGTGGACAATTGTAGTAGCCTTCTGGTTCTTCCCCTTGCCTCAAGTCTCTCACCACTCCAATCCATCCTCTACTCAGCTGTTAAATTAATCTTCCTAAAGCACAAGTCTGCCCATGCCACTCTGCATTCAACAGAACCCAGTTGCTCCCTCTTGTCTCCAGGATCAAATGTAAGCTGCATTCCTTGCTGTTCTTTACACATGGTGCCCAATAGTCCACCTCTGAGTACTTTTGCCAGCTGTCTCCTTTCTTCCTTCCTTCCCTCAGGTCTGTTAAAGTTTTACTCTGCAAGAAGACTTTCCTGATTTCCCTTAATGCCAGCACCTTCCTTCTCTTGATTATCTCCAATTTATATTGTCTATCTCTTGTTTGTACATCATATTGTGGTTTTTTTTTTTGAGGTGTAGAAGTAAATTCTTTTCTTTTTTAATTTATTTACTTTTAGTTTACCACATTCAGTTCCACAAGTTTTTGAGTTCCAAATTTTCTCCCCCTTTCCCACAAGGTGGCATGCAATCTGATACAGGTTCTACATATACTTACACATTAAACATTGAATAAGTTGTAAAGAAGAATTATAACCAATGGAATGAACAACAAGGAAGGAGAAACAAAACTAAACTAAAAAGAGAGAAAGTACTTTGCTTCAATCTATTCAGACTCTGTAATTATTTCTCTGGATGTGGATAGCTTTTTCCGTCATGAGTATTTTGGAATTGTCTTTTTCAAATCTAATCATCTGCATAGAACAAACTAAGTGGATGAAGAATGTCTCTTGTATTTCTGAGAAGAGCCCAGACTATCAAAGTCAGTCATCACAGATACAATGTGTCTGTAATTGTGTACCACATTCTCCTGGTTCTGCTCCTCTCACTCAGCATCAGCTTATATAAGTCTCTCCAAGTTATTATGAAGTCTGTCTGTTCCCCATTTCTTATAGCACAATAGTATTCTATTACATTCATATACCACAACTTGTACATTGTGGGGCTTTTTTGCATGTTGTCTCTCCCTTTAGAATGTGAACAAGTACTGTCTTTTGCCTTTTTTTTATATCCCTAGCACTGAGCAAAGTACCTAGTACATAGTAGGCACTTAAACAAGGCTAGTTGATTGATTGATTGTAAAGCACTTTATAAATATATCATTTTAGCCTCAAAGCTCTGGGAGGTAAGTGCTTTTTATTATCCCCATTTTTTACAGAAGAAGAAACTGAGATAGGGCTGGATTAGTCATTTATGGCTGGAAGCCTGCTCTACTCCCCAAATTTTGATGTAGTCACCAAAAATGGCAACTGTCATGCTCCAAGGATGAGGGGGAAATTGCATTCTAAGACACTTGCTACATGAAAGTCATCTTCATATGTATCAAGGATGTCTTTGTTCTCTATTTAAGAGGAAATAGCAGGGAACAGCTGTTGTTCAGTCATGTCTGACTTTTTATGGTCCCATTTGGGGTTTTCTCAGCAAAGATACTGGAGTAGTTTTTCCATTTTCTTTTCCAGCTCATTTTAAAGATGAGGAAACTGAGGCAAATAGGGTTAAGTGACTTGCCCAGGGTCACACAAGCTAATGAGCATCTGAAGCTGGATTTGAACTCAGGAAGGTGAGTCTCCTTGGTTCCCAGATCAGTGCTTTATGCCACCTAGTGCCTTCTTGACAGCAGCTAGACTTTTGCAAACAATGCTGCATAATGGGTTGCTTCTTTGCCATTATCTTAGGCATGTGTCCAGCAACCCTCTCATTGGTGTGAGGCTGTTCTGGATCCAGGTCCTGCTGGGGGTGGAGGAGGGCTTTTTCTAGCGCTTGGGAACTCCTATTCCCGCAGCAGCTGCCACCCTCCTGCTTCCTTCCTCTGCTTCTCACTCACTTCCCCTCTGCCACTTCTTTTGAAGGATCAGACACAGGAAGAAGGGGGATGCAGCTAGTGATCTGACCACAGCACTGACTGGAAAGGCCTCCCTGCAGCTCTCTCCCAAATTTCTCTGGGGTGACACTTTGCCTGTTCCTGTGGTGCTTTTGCTTGGCAGAGCCTGGTTTCTTTCTTGGCTTTCTGCCCTCCTCCTTTTTGCCTTGGGGAATTGTACCTTATGTCTTCCCCTCTAAAGACTCCAGCTGGTTGTAGCTGGGTTAGGAAAAAATCAGTTAGTCCCCTTCTGCCTTTGACTCCTCTGGCCACTTTGTTTCTGTGGCTCAGGCTATCGTGTAAATCTGGAGTTCTAGTTGGTGTTGGTAAGGAAGGAAAAATGTTTCACATTTTAAACTAATATGCCTTTGGTCACTGGTCCTTAAATTCCACCAGTTTCTCTTAATAACAAAGTGTGGGGCTAGGGGAGCATGGTATGATTGGAAAGAAACCTTTTTAGCCAAAAAAGTTGTTCTATATTTTGAGGTGAGAGAAAGGAATTAACTAAAAGGAACCCTTTGCAAAGTTTGTGTTTTTAAAGTAAAGTCTAGGTGTTAGTTAAAAAAAAAAACAAATTGAGTTAAATTTTAGTTTTATTTATTGTATTTATCACTAGTGCCTAATATAACATGTGGCAAATAGTAGGTACATAATAAATGCATGTTCATTGATTGGTCACTAAAAATATGTCCTTTATGACTGCATATTCAACAAATGTTTGCCTTAAACATTAAAAAAAAACCAACCTCTCTGGGTGCATACCCTAAAGTACCATGCTATGCATGACTATGAACTCTGTACAACTGAATGAAAGATGTAGAAAATGCAAGATTCTACTGTGCTTATTGTTGATTACAAAAATGTATTTGATAATGTAAAGCAAAATACTGCCTTAAAGGCTGTCTTCTATCAAGGTGCCTGTGTCCATCCATCCAAATCATTCATAGACATTCAAGACATAACAATATCACAAATCTCTGTACATAAGAAATAGGTGAAGCATGATGTAGGGAACTGTATGCTTACCAAATGGATTTGCTACTGTGATGGAAGACATCCAGTGCAGAATTCAAGTTGAAGAGGGATTCCCTGTGGAAGGACAAGTCCTCCAGATCATCTTGTTTGCAGATGATTTTATGCTGATTTCATCAAGCCCTAGAACATTTCAGAGCCTCCTAGAAGATATTTGGTAACCACTCAAGACCTGAAAGATATAATATTTGGTAATCTGTATCTCCCTATGTTATACTTCACCTGTTTATGATAAGAGGATTGTTGATATCTATTGTTATATTTTTCAAACCTAATCATCCACATAGGACAAACTAAGTGGATGAAAAATGTTTCCTGCCTAAAATTTAGATGTCACTTGGATGGAAACCTACAGACCTTGTCTACCAATATATAAATCTGGAATAGATAGTAGAAATGGACCTTGGGCCCAGAATTAAACAGGTGGAGAGGGGTAAGCTGAATTACTTTTCAGGAAATTTCATTGCTCCTTTAATGACCCTAAACTTCTCCCTGAAACAAAGTGTTTGCCAAATGGCTATAAGACATAGAACACAATAGCCTTTGAAGAACTGAAAATGAATATCACATAGTTGGCAATGGAGAGGCACCTGGAACTTTGACAACCATGTATAAAGGATTTCATCAGAAAAATATGTGATAGAAAGAGATGGATTGGTCAAACGGTAAGAGTGAGGAATGTAGACAGTCCACCTGCTCTTCTGGTATCCTTTTGATGTCAGGATAAGAAGAGGAAGACCTCTTTTTGGGATCATATGGACAAGAATAACATAGTCTGGGCCATTATGGGAAGTCTGTGATCTGTATAGTTGGAAGGAAGATCCAAACTGATGAGAACATGGATCCATTTCTGTTTTTGAATGGAGAGAATCAAGTTACCTTAAAAATACTTCTGTGGCAGGGTAGGAGATGCATGATAGTGAAAGGTCAGTGAATCTAGAGATCAGCATTAGAAGGCTTTCACCTGCTCAGTGAATCATGATTGAACAGAACTGGACAGTATGACAATATTCAGTATTCTCTGAAAAGAATCAGTTTCTGTCCTGGGAATAGCTATGGGGCATGAGAGAAGAAAGGGGTAGAGGCTTTTCCAGTAGCTCCTACCCATAGGTAATTCCTGAAGAAACTTTCCCATACTCACCTCTTATCTCCATCCCAGGCCCCCATCCCTAGTGTGAGGACATATCAGAAGAAAAGGGAAGGCTAGAGAGAAAGTAAAACCATACACAGGTTAAGTGTCAGCTGCCTGAATTAGGGGCACCTCTTGAAACTTGAAATAACTAAGAACAAGTGACTATGCTTTTATGGAGTTTGTTGGCTTCTCAGCCCTCCCTTCCCCTTGCCCTTCCCTAAAGAGTCCCCGTTCTAAAATTACTCCTTACGGATCCTCTCCCCCTCCCATCAAAATTCCATCCTTCAGTTAGTCAGTCAACAAACATTTTGTAAGTGCCATCTATGGGTCAGGAACTGTGCTAAATGCTGGGGATGCAGAGAAAGGCAAAGACTGGCTCTCACCCCTGAAAAGTATCTGATATGGGTTATCTAGGCAGTGCAGTGGATAGAGCACTAACTCTGGAATTTGGAGCTACTTACTAGCAGTGTGACCTTGGGCAAATCACTTAACCTTGATTGCCTAGTTTCTCTTCTCCCTCCCTAACCCCCCCCCCCAAAAAAGAAGTACCTGATAAATACTACCTCTTAGTGTATCATCCTTCCTAGGGCTATTACCAATTTATCAAAGACAATTCCTTAATCCAAAGAAATGAAGATCAAAGGTGGAATTTTAGGCAAAGTGGTAGGTAAGGGAGGCAGATCTTTTTTTGGGGGGGGAAGCGGGAGAGAAGGGGAACTAACCAAGAGATATTTTATGCAAAATACACTGTAACCATTAAGGCTTATTACAATTTGAATCACTGATAATCAATTAATCCATAAGCATTTATTAACCATCCACTAAGGCACTATTGGTCAGCTAGGTGGCACAGTGGATAGAGCACTGGGCCTGAAGTCAGGAAGACTTCTCTTTCTGAGTTCAAACCTAGCCTCAGACACTAGCTGGGTGACTGTGGGCAAGTCACTTAACCCTGTTTGCCTCAGTTTCCTCATTTATAAAATGAACCAGAGAAGAAAATGGCAAGCCCCTCTAGTATCTTTGTCAAAAAACCCCAATTGGTCAAATTGCAAACCCTTCCAGAATCTTTGCCAAGAAAATCCCAAATGGAGTCCCAAAGAGTTGGATATGACTGAAAAAAATGACTGAACAACAACAAGGCCCTATTAGGGACTGAAGGTACAAAGACAAAAATGAAATGGTCCTTATCACTCAAGTCATAACTCTGTAACTCCAGTTCTCTAGGAGTAGACAACACGTCCATGTAGAAGTATGTACAAAATAAGTACAAGGACCTTTTGGAGACATCTGAGTGAATCCTGTAGAGGACTGACGCTTGAGTTGGACTTTAAAATATATCATTATTGTCATTATTCTTCTTCCCAGTAACTATTTTACCTCTGTTAAAGACCATGCCTGTAATCAAATTTAGGACAAATTAAAGAAAGTATTTTATAGAATTTTTTTTTTAAAGAAGATGCCTTTGGTCACTAGTCCTTAAATTCTACCAGTTTCTCTTCATAGCAAAGTGTAGGGTTAGGGGAGTGTGGTATGATTGGAAAGACATCTTTTTAGCCAAGAAGAAAGGCTGAAAAGGTTGTTCTATATTTTGAGGTGAGGGAAAGGAATTAACTAAAAGGAACCCTTTGCAAAGTTTGTGTTTTTGAAGTAAAGTCTAGGTGTTAATTAAAAAAAACCAAATTGAGTTAAATTTTCATTTTGTTTGTTGTATTTATCACTACTGTCTAGCAAAACACATGGCAAATAGTA
The DNA here is from genome assembly GCA_028646575.1 of Pseudocheirus occidentalis. Lineage (NCBI taxonomy): Eukaryota > Metazoa > Chordata > Mammalia > Diprotodontia > Pseudocheiridae > Pseudocheirus > Pseudocheirus occidentalis. The sequence goes on from JAQQSW010000665.1 coordinate 21,112, forward strand.
GGTACATAATAAATGCATGTTTATCAATTGACTGATCACTAAAAATATGTCCTTTATGACTGCATATTCAATAAATATTTGCCTTAAACATAAAAAAAAAACTTCCCTGCATACACACGTGTATTGTTAATGTGATTTAAGATCTTTCTTTCACCTCTTCTGTGGCCCCTCCCCCCCCATTAATAGATTTCACTTGGAGCCCATTAAGGGCAGTTTGTTTAGGGGAGGCTTGCTTGTAGGAAGGCTTTCACACCTTTTGCTAATTTCTAATTAGGTGCTGAGTAATGAGGGTTATGATGCTTTTCTGGCTTTGAGAAGTGTATATATATTCTGAGCTGGTATTTTGCTTTGAGGGCTTGCTTATGAGAAGGATCTTATGATTCCCTGGTTGAGATTCTGAGTGACCACATGTTCAGAGTTCCCTGACTGCTCAAATGTAAAGGCTCCCTCGATCCAGGGATGTATGTAAAGTGTATGGCAATATTGCTTTGATTCAGACAGTCAGAGCCTTGTCTGTTGGTCTTTATTTCTCTGAAATTTAGGGTGCTGACTTTTCATCTGAACTAGTGAAGGTAAGTAAAAAAGATTGTTGACCCCTTCAACAGCCATCTTTCCTAGTAAAGCAGATCTAAGAGCTTGTGCTAACAGCTATCCTGGGTATGCCAGTGTAGTTGCCACTACAACACCCTAATGTACCATGCTGTGAACATGAAGTGTTGAACTGAATTGAAACTAATTGAACTGAACTGATTACCAAGTCCCAGAAGAGGGTTGCAGGATGAAAATATAAACAAATTAAAAAAAAAAGTTCAGATAAATTTACCCAAATAAACCCAAATGGGGTTATGAAGAGTTGGACACAACTAAAAATGACTGAACAAAAGCAACAACAAATAAGGACAAATAAGACTTTAAATATGTCATATTCTGTGCTACATATATGTGGACATTATTATAAAGAACACCCAGAAATAATGTTAGGAGTACTTTTTCTTCAAATCAATTCAATTCAGTGAATGTTTGTTATATACAGGTCTCTGTACAGGCACTGAAGAAGATGCAAAGATGAATAAGATATAGCCAATGACCTCAAGAAACTTATTAATTTAGTTGCTGAAATAAGACATGTAACCTCTGATGATTACAGTCCTTTTCTGTGTGTTATTTCTCTCTTCCCCCAAGTAAAATGTAAGCTCCACGAGGGCAGGCCTATTTAATTTTTCTCTTTGTATCTCTAGCACTTAGCACTGTGCCTTGAAAATACTAGGCAGTTGATGAATGTTTGTTGAATTGGATTTGAACAGGTGAATTTCAATCAGCAGAAATGGAGATTAAGTAGTATATAGATCTTTTCTTGTGGGACATACAGCCTGAGCAAAGGCAGAACACTTGAAGCAGTGAAATTAGACTTATCTGAACAACTGTAGGGTCAAGAAGCTTCTAGTCTGCTTCTGTCTCCGCTTCTGCTTCTGTGTGATCCTGAACAAATCACTTAATCTCTCTGTACCTTGGATTTCTCACCTGTAAAATGATCTCCAAGGTGCTTACCAGCCTCTCTCTGCAGAGAGGACAAGTGATATTTTCTAGTGGACAGAACAGTTGTACACAATTGATTTTTTTGGCACTTGCCAGCATTTTGGTAAATGAAACATTATTTTATGCTATGTTTCCTTGAGGGATGGCAAGGCCCTTAGGCAGGATTATGAACTACCCAGCTTATCTTTTCATGATCTGGAGTAATGAGCCTTCCTTCTTTAAAATCTACTTTTAGTAAAGGATCTGATAAGTCTATTTACTCCAAAGTATAAATGGCTTGTGATACTTAAGTTTGACTTTAATGGGGAGTTTTCACATTTTAAGAGGCAACAGAACTTTAGTCAAAAAGGAGTAAGCTTGTAATTTTAGAATTACAGGTATCAGTCAGCAGATGGGGTTGGGGCTGGGGCTGGGGTGTGTGTATTTTTTTGTGAGGGTGGGGTGGTATCCTGTTGGGACTCATATTTTTTTTTTAAGGGGGATATGGAACAAATGAAAGATAGGTGGTCTTCTACTCTGCAGATAAGAAAAAATTATTTGGTGTTAAACTGGGGTTACTGGGAATAATCTGATCAAACTAGGACTCAAATGTGGATTGTATTCAAAGATTTAGAAAGATACCTATCCTGATGGTCTAGAACTGAATTGAGGAAGTGTTGATGTAATAACATGTGTTGATTTGGGGATACCAACTCTTCCTATTTCCTCTTTGCTCGTTTGTGGAGTCAGACCCAGACCATCATTTTACCACAGATCTATGACTGGCTTAGTGTAGGAAGTGAAGTGTAAAGATAACAGATATCTGGGGATATGGACCAGATATCACTTTTAATTCTAACTCTGTGGCTAATTCACTATGTGAATTAAGACAGGGGAAACCAACTCTTTCCAACTCCATAGAGGTATTGTGAGCAAGTATTCTAATAGGAAAGAAGTGCCAGGTTTAAAATCCTTGGGGATCTCTTTGATATCAGTGCTGGTCATAAAGGGAAAAAAAAAACCACATATCTTTGGGAGAAAACATGCATAAATAGAGCCAGGGACTAGATATGTGATTTCACCGATGAAAGGAACTTCCAGGAAGTGAACTCTCTTGGCCAATGCAGAATGTCACCTTCACCAATGCATATATTGGCATCTTCTCTGCAACTTAAGGTCTTAAAAGGTTGTTCAGAGCACTGGGAAGTTAAGTAATTTGCCAGGGTGATAGCCAATATGTAAGAGACAGAACACGAACTCTAGCATTGCTGGCATTTACTGGCATTAAGGTTGGTTAGCCATCCAGTATGCCATGCTGCCTCTCCTATGTAAATATATTAGATTGTTGGTGTCATGTCGCATAATTTAACATATTACACGCAAGTATATGTTTGTGTGCCAGGATGTGGTAGTTATTTTATGCGTTTCTCTGTACATTTGTTTATCTCACTTCCTTCATTTTCAAAATGAGGGAGTTGGATTAAATAAAGGATTCTCAACTTTTTTTGTGTCATGGATCCTTTTGGCAGTCTGGTCAAACTTATGGACCTTTTTTTCAAAATACTATTTTCACATGAATAAGCTAAAATACATAGGATCACAAAGGAAATAAATTATATTGAAATAGTTATTTTAAAAAACTTCAGGCACCCATGTTAAGAACATTTCTATTAGATGATGTCTAAACTTCTTCCTAGCCCCAAATCCCATGGTAAATTCCATTTGTTGGGCTGTACAACCACCTTCATTTTCTTTCCTTTGCCCCTCCTTTCTGACTGCTTAAACATTTCTTCCCTCCTTCCCAGCTCTACCCGCCCTTTACCTCCCCCCTCCCCCTACAATAGACAGTTCACCATTTACCTTCTGGCTGGATCAGATTCCTTGCATAAGATAAGAGAAGACACAACCCCAGCCCAAAGAGCTTTGTTTTCCTAGCAGAGCCTTCCCTCTCCCGGCTTCCTAAGACAGCTGTCCATTCCCTACACCATAGCCTCTATCTAGTTCAGGGCACTGAAATAGGCCAAGCCATGCGATCCCCTGCTCTATCTATGCCTTGTTTTGCTCACCGTCTGGGTCTCGAGCTTTGTCTGAACCCTGTTTTTGCCATCCTTTGTACCTCTCCTGTCTCCTTGCCCACCTTTGAGCCTTCTCTTAGCACCCTCCCTTGGTCCTGTCTTTTGTTTATCCCTGGTTCTGTCCTGATCCTGGCTCACTTCCCCGTGTCCACATTCTTGTCCTTTTCTGATCACACCAGTGGATATTACACATTCCTAGCCTGGCAGTCAATGGTGCAAAAAAGAACAGAATGTCCTGAGCCCTCACCCATCCCCCAAGCCTCACCTTGGCTCCTTCCCAGCAAAGCCAGTGTCTGGGAGGAGGAGGGAGAAGGGAAGGAGATGGTCTGGGCAAAGGGGAGGGGCGGGGTGGAGCAAGGAAGGGTTACCGACATCAACAAGCAGGGAGGGACAGCGAATATTCCCTTAATACTTCCTCTCCCCTGCCTCAGGCAGGGCTGAGGAGCAGCCTACCCTAAAGGATGCTCTTTCCACTCTACCCCTACTTGAGGAATCTTCTTCCTTATTCCTGAAGGCAAATTATGTCTCACTCTTTACTTGCCCATTTTTCAGAAGCTGGGGAGCCACTTACCTGTTGTGGTCTCCTGTCTTCTCTAATTCCATGTACCCCTAATGGCTAATCTCTCTAGCTGTCACTCTGCCATGTCTGTCTCCGTCACTCCGTCACTCCATCACTCCAGGCTCACCTGTTACCTGACTGTCTCTTCCTTTCCTAATCCCTTTGTTCTTTCCCCATTCCCTTTACCTATTTCCTTTTTCTCTCAGATCTTTCCCCTCCAGCATCATGACTCCCTGAGTTTCCCAGTCCCTTGCCATCCGTGAGACCTTGGCAAATTGGTTTAGCTCTCTGGGTCTCGGTTCCCTCGTTTGAAAAATGAAGGGCTTGTATTAGATGTATTGAAGATGTAATAAAGGGCTTGTATGAGGTAACTGATGAAGTCTCTTCCAGTTCTAAATAATATGATGCTGTTATCTATCTCTCACCCCTATTTACTTCCTCTGTTCCTGGTTGTCTTCAATTCAAAGTTCCTGTTCTGTTCACCTTCTTTTCCCCTGCCTTTCTTTTTGTCTCTGTCTCTTTTTATCTCTGCTTCTCTTTTCCTCCTGGTAGTCCACTCATCTCATTGTTCCTACCCCCAGACTCTCTTGACATCCCCCAAGCTTCTCTTACTCTGTTCAGTTCTTTGGGCTCTCGATTCCATGCCCACCTTCCTCCCCACCAGCCCAGACTCCTCCTCTGCTCCTCCCCCTGGCCCTACTCACCTTTAATTGAGATGCTAATGAGGCCTCTGTCACTTCCATCCTGGGCGGGCTGGCTGGCCCGGCCACTGCACCTGTCAGGTGAGGGGGAGGAGAGAGACCCAGCTGCCAGATTCAACTGGAAAGAAACCAGTCCCTGCCTAAGTACGATTGGGAGTAGGGAGCAGCAGACAACTCAGACCTCCTGGAACTCACAGTCCCTGAGGCTTGAGAGAGCTGAGGTGAAGCCTGAGTGGGTAACACAGAGACAGAGGAAGAGGTGGAGATACGGCAGACTAAAGTGGGAAACAGGGAGAGAAGGAGGAAGAGACAGAAAGAGAGGAAGAGAGAAAGAGAGAGGGAGAGAGAAAGAGAGAGAGAGAAAGAGAGAGAGAGAGAGAGAGAGAGAGAGAGAGAGAGAGAGAGAGAGAGAGAGAGAGGGAGAGGGAGAGGAAGGGATGCAAAGAGACAGACAGTGAGGTAGAGACAGATAGGCAAAGGGACAGAAACAGGGAAACAGAGACAGATTAACCCGGAGTCAGAAAAGATAGAGAAAGACCTTCTGGAATGTGTAGGTTAGAGACAGGAGAACCTGGGACAAAAGAGAGAAACTAAAGATTAGCCAGAAAGCTTTAGAAAAGCACTCACTCTAGAGTGGAAAACAGCTGACAGAGAAGAAATGAATTAAATGCTGTAGGACTGGCACTAACCCGCCCAAACCAGCAAATTAGCTGGTTCCAGAGGAAAAACAGGGAAGACTAGGTGGGTGGAGAGGAGGGGGATGGCCCATTCTCCTGCCCCTCTCCCCACCACCCCACCTCCCAGCCTGGGGAAAGGGAAAGAAGAGTCTAGGTCGAGGATAATGAAGGTAGTCAAGTCAATAACCTAGCCCTGACTCACATTATCTACTCCTGATCCAAGGCCCCATGAAGGAGGACAAAGTTGAGCATGAGGGGCAGCAGCCTGAGCCGGGAGGCCCCCAGGAGGAGGAAGAGGAGGGTCTGATTGAGTTCTACCATTCCTACCGAGACCTCTTCCAGTTTTTCTGCAACAACACCACCATCCATGGCGCCATCCGATTGGTCTGCTCCCAGCACAACCGAATGAAGACCGCCTTCTGGGCTGTGCTGTGGCTCTGCACCTTTGGTATGATGTACTGGCAGTTCGGCCTGCTGTTTGGGCAGTACTTCAGCTACCCCGTTAGTCTTAACATCAACCTCAATTCTGACAAGCTTGTCTTCCCGGCAGTCACTGTCTGCACTCTCAACCCATACAGGTCAGTCTGCCCTACTCTCTCTTGTTAAGTCCCATCAGACAGTGAGACACTCTACCACCACCCCCTTAGCCGTGGATAAATCCTGATTCCCAAGTGGAGTGGCAGATGCCATTCAGAACTCAACATTTAGACAGAGCACAGCCTCAGTTAGAGCTAACCATATGCCTACCATATGCCTGGCACTCCAACTCCCCTTGCAACCTGTTCTGGTTAACCTGGTTAACAGTCATTTTCTGGATCCAAATATCGACTTTGATGCTCATTAGCTGTGTGACCTTGGGCAAGTCATCTAACCTCTTTAAGCGTCAGTGTCATCATCTGTAAAAAAGGGGACAATAATACTTGAATTCCCTACCACATATACTTGTTGTGTTCCCTTAACCTTAAGGCACTATGTACATGTGAACCCAAGACCTCCAACCCCTTTTCCAAACCAAGAGAAAAGGAGAGCCTCCTTAAACTCAAAAGAGAGAAACTGATAAGGGGAAAGGTGGTAGGAACTGGAGGTGGTGGGAGCTGGCAGAAGCTGACCTGTCACTCTCCTTTGGGGAGTGGATTTTTTTAGAGGACAGTAAGAGGTGGTAGAGTTGGGACTGCAAAGCCATTAGTGATCCCACTGGTGGAAGAGAGGAAGGAAGAAAAGGGAATGGAAGGTGAATAGCTTTGGGGGCATGGGAGAGCAGGAAAGCATCTCTCTTAAAGCCTGCCTGGCTCAAATGCCCATGCTATAGCATTGAAAAAAACCCAACTTATTTATTTATTTTTAGTTTTCAACATAGATTTCCACAAGATCTTGAGTTACAATTTTTTCTGCCTGTCTTTCACCTACCCCCCACCCCAAATAACAAGCCTACTGAATCATGCTATAGGATAGACTTGGAAGTGACTGATCCCAGTTTATAGTATTACTCTGTAAAGATGGTCAGTGTTGCTCCCTAGACTAGAGGTCTGGACCCTTTATCTTGGAGGAAGTTCTTCCTATGACTCCCTCTTTCTCCCTTTGCTCCTCCATTCTTTTTCATAGGATATTCATCTTCATTCACTTCAGATTCTGCCTTCTCACTGACCCTTCCATCTTCTCAACTCCCTTTCCACCATGACCCTTTCACTCCCTCTAATATGCCCATCCTTGGGACCCAGTTTGTTGAAAGTTTTGGGGTTACGTTATTTCCCATCGCCAATTTTTTGACTTGGAGGCTGAAGGGAACAACAGAAGGTAGGTAGTAGATGAATGTGTTGTGTATGTGTATATATATATATATATATATATATATATATATATACATTTATATTATCTCATTCAGCAAAAATATTTTTAATTTTTTCTGTGAAAAAGACAGGGTCCCTGCACTCCAGAAGAATACAATCTTGTATATACATGTAGTTTCATTTTGGGGTGTGTATATACTGGGGTGGATGTATATCTGAGGGTGGGGAATTTTCTTAGGCAGGTAAGTGGCTATCCTGGTAGACTGATGTGGAAGATGGAGGTCTTCTTGTATGTCTTTTGGCAGATTCATAGGGCCCTTATGGACTGAAGTGGGGGCAGCTAGGTGGTGCAGTGGATAGAGCCACTGGGCTGAGTTCAAATCAGGCCTCAGACACTAGCTATGTGACCTTGGCCAAGTCACTTGACCCTGTTTCCTCATCTATAAAATGAGCTGGAGAGGGGAAATGGCAAAGCACTCCAGTGTCTGGTCATATGGTCATGAAGAGTCAAAAATGATGGAAAGAACTCAACCACCACAGTGTATCGTGGAATAGGGTCCAGGTCTGGTGTGTCCTTGACTAACCTTTATGTGTTACTATGTGGCACTAGCCTTCATGAAGATATGAAGAGGAAGGGATAGATGGATGGTGAGGCATGGAGAGGAAGACGTGCTTAACAAGGACCATGTAGAATTATGCTCACATAGTTTACACAGCATTATACCTGCTCATGTGTGACAGGATTCCCTCTAGGACTATGTCCTTTTCTTCCCTCTTAACTTCCCCCTCCCCCAGCTTCTAGGTCCCTTTCTTGTTGTTCAGTTGTGTCTTAACTCTTTAGGGTTTTCTTGGCAAAAATACTAGAGTGGTTTGCTGTTTCTTTCACCAGTTCATTTTTATAGCTGAGGAAACCAAGGCAAACAGGGTTAAGTGACTTGCCCAGGGTCACACAGCTAGTAAGCATCTGAGGACAGACTTGAACTCAGAAAGAGGCATCTTCTTGATTCCAGGCTCGGTGCTCTATCCTCTGTGGCCCCGAGATGCCCCAAGTTGCCCCGAGTTTTCTAGTTTACTTAGTTTTCTAGTTCCAGCCTGGTCTTCACTTACCATCCTAATTTCCTGCTCTTTTTGTTCCTAAATTGCACTGGCCACCCTTTCCTAAACCCAGGGTCCTTAACACTTGGAGGGTGGAGTGGGGAGATGGACTGGTGTAGCTGGCTCAAGCTGGGAATTTGGCCAAAGGGACTTCAGTTAAGCCAGTCAGCCTTGAAGGCACGCCTAGCTTGGAGGATCATTTGTCCTGAGGCAAGAGAAGGAGAAAAATTGAGAGGTGTTAAATGCCAGTGTTTGTCACTAAATATGTAAATGTAAGAGGCCCTGACCAATCAATTCTCTTGAATATTTGATTTATTGCTTACTCTGCTAGCTGGGGGATGGGTGAGAATACAAGTTTTGGGCTTGTGCCCTCAAGGAAGTTATCATTTCACTGGGGAATCAAAACATACACATAAAAAGTTAAATAACAATATGAAACTCTGTAGGTTTCAAAATAGAAGTAAGTACTTAAGTGCTACCAGAGTTTGGTTAAGGGGAGGGAAAGATTTTTGTGGGCTGGGATAGTCCAAAACAGCTTCACAAAGGAAGTGAAATTTGGACTGACAGTTGAAAAACTGGCAAGCCTGGGAAAGGTGGAAAAGGGAAAGGGAGGGAAGTCATTCCAGACTAGGGGAGGGTTGTCCCCTAAACCAGAAAAGGGCAAATGTTCTTGGAGAACAATGAAACCAGTCAGATTGCCATGGAGGCTCATGTAGATTAGGGAGGTAAATTGGAGGAGAGTCTGTGAAGGGTTCGAATGAGATAGGGAAGGAGAAGGGAACCGTGTCAGAGGAGGAGAACATGATGGCATCATGGCCCGACTTGCAGGTTGATAGAGAGAGAGAGTCGGAGTAGGAGGAGCAGGTTTAGACAGGTTATATGGGTGATGACCTGGGCCTTAATCAGAGTTTAGTGGAAAGAGCAAAAGTGGGAGGGAGAGATGAGTGATACCCCTAGGGAAGAGAGAGTGGGATGTGGTAATGCATGGAATATGAAGATAAGGAGGGTGAGGAGCTGGAGCAGATAACTGTGTGTATGGGCATGTACAATCAGTTCTCCCAGTGAATTCCAAATAAATCCACCCCTTACCTCTGTCTGGGCTTTGCAAAAGAGTGCCTTTGTCAGACAAAGCGCACTGATTCCTGGTTCAAGAATTAAGCTCATTGTAACTCTACTGATTCCTGGTTCAAGATTTATGCTCATTGTAACTCTACTAGGGGATGAAGCAGGATAGGGAGAAGATCCATAGGACCCTAAATTAGGAAGGGACCTAAGAGTTTATCTAGTTTGAAATTCTACCACACAGTACACCATTCCACAACTTTCCTTGATCAACAACATGGAAGAGGCTTGGACATGGGGTCAGAAGATCTGCGGGTGAATCCCAATTCTGACACTTGCTGTATGAGTAGGATCAAGTCATTTCACTCATAGTCTTGCTGTCTCAGTTTCCTAATCTGCAAATTTGGCATCATATTATTTGCACCATCCACCTCCCCTGTCAATGATTACCTCTTTAGTCAATCTCTTTCAATATTGTCTCTGGAGCTCAGCCCTGGGAGGCCTCCTCCGTTCTGTTTACAATTCCAATAATCCCTACAATTGTGTGGTATGGATCCTCCTTTCAATAATTTCCCCAAGGCCTCTTCTTTTCCCTCTAGCATTCTTTCTTTTTTCTCCCCATAGATGAAGTTGGATTTCGCTGTGAGGAAATTAATTAGGTGGAAATTATAGAGAGGCTAAGTTTTTAGTGCAACAACAACAAAAAAAGAGTTCTTTTTAAAAAATTTTATTGATGCTTTTTGTTTTTAACAAAACAGCTTTGCAACATATTATTTCTTATGTCCCTTCTCCCCATCAAGCCACCCCTTGTACCAAAGAATAAAAAAAGAGAAAAAAAAATCATTTCAGCACAACTAACCAACACATTAACAGAGTCCAACAACATATTCAATATTCTGCATTTCCTCTTTGAAGAGGAAATTCTTCTGGGGTCTAAGTTTGTTGATTACACCTATGCAACATTTACCCCTGCATAATTGTAATGACCATATTCGGCTAAAAAAGAAGTTATCTCCCACTTCTCTGAAAAGGTTGGGGAGAGGGAATTATAAGTGTGAAATACTATAGTAAGTCAGACTTTTTCAATATGTCAGTTAGTTTTGCTTGAACTTGCCCTCTTTAAAAATTCTTTTTCATACAAGATGCTGGAGTGCTGATCTTTTTTAGTTCAAATCTGTCCTCAGATACTTACTGGTTGTGTGACTGTGTTGGTCACTTAATCCTGTTTGCCTCAGTTTCCACATCTGTAAAATGAACTGGAGAAGGAAATGACAATATCTTTGCCAAGACAACTCCAGTGGGGTCAGGAAGAGTTGGATGAAACCAAAACAATGAACATGCTATAGGGGATATAAAGAAAAATATAAATAAATAAAAATTCCTGCCTTCCCTGTCCCATGGAATTCTATGTTTCACATTGCCACTTCAAGACCAACTCACTATCGTTCACCAGTTTCTCTTCCTTTGAACTCTACATCCTTCATTTACATACTAGCTCCTTTTCATATTTGCCACTTTTATTCATATCTTCTTGAACACTTTCCTACCTTCCTCCAGGACATTAGCATCTGCTTCCTGGTCTTCCCCATCTCCTCCCTGACATCCTCATCAGTGACTTCAGCATCCAGTGATTCTCAATCTGTGGGTTATGTTCAATTTGTAACAATGAAAATACATCCTGCATATCAGATATTTACATTATGATTCATAACAGTAGCAAAATTACAGTTATGGGGGTGGCTAGGTGGCACAGTGAGTAGAGCACCTGCCCTGGAGTCAGGAGTACCTGAGTTCAAA
>JAQQSW010000666.1:0-16261 GCA_028646575.1 Pseudocheirus occidentalis
CTTTAATACTTGTATGTGGGTGTATCTGCATGTGGGCAGACCCACCTGGAGATGGATAGAGGAGCAGTGTCTCAGTTCCTAAGACCATCGGAAATAGGTATTTCTGACCCATGGATTGGTCATGACCCATGGATTGAGAACCACTGTACTAGAAGAATGAATTATCTCTCCCCATTAACCCTGACAATGTTGTCCTGCAGCATCAACTTGAAGGCCTCTTGGCACAGGAAATTCCCTCCATCCCCTTTATTAACCTGCTGTGCATTCTTCAAAGAGAAAAGAAATTACCATTACCAAAACCAGTTTCTACTGACCTTTTAAGATCCCAAATCATTGACTCTATCTGAGCATATAACAATGGTAATTTACTAAATATGTCTAAGTGGCTTATATTTTGTGTCTCTTGTAAAAAAACAATAAAACATGTAAATGAAGTGCTATTGTTCTAATAACTTCTATTATATAAGCAAGGATATGTTTCTAGAGCAGGGCTCCCTCAAGAACCATATCCAGCTTGGAAAGCAAAATCAACAAGATGGCTTATGCTATATTCTGGACACTTCCCAAATACTCATTTTCCCTCCCAGCCAGCTGCAAGAAAGCAAAAGAGATTTTTCTTGCCCCAATTCCATGGTTTATCCACTTGGTAGATAGTCTACCAATCTGTTGCCTCAAAGGCTTGGTGTAAAACAATTTTTTCATGTGGAATGGCTACCAAAAAGTTACTAGCATTTCCTGTTCCTACAAAAATATATTTGCCACTTCTTTTTTTACTCAGCTGCAAAATGATGGTCTTTATATTACTCTATAGTTAAAACAATAACAACCAAAGTCCCAAAGCCACAATCTCTCAAACTGATTGAATTTTATTCACTCTCAGACACAAAATGGAGTGTTCAGTGGTGAGAGCTATGGTCATTTTGGTCAGAACCTGTCACATGTCCAAATAAATCAATACTAAATCAACTGTAAAGTACTAAACCAGGCAGACCCTCATCATGCGTACCCATAGACTTGCCTGAGCTACTGTGAAATTTGTAAAAAATATACTTTTTTCCTCTAAATGGAGCTCTAATCTAATAATGGGTTAGAACCTAAGGATGACAGGCTTTTCTTCTTTATCTCAGCCTCTGGATGGAATTAATTCTTTCTCTTTCCTTTCTTGGGCCCTTTATCCATTCTTTGGTTCCCAATAATCCAAAGTGGATACTTAAATGGAAAAATATTGTTGGATTTAACTTGGATAATTCTACAAATAGCATAGAGATTTCTATAGGCTGAGGTGGTAGTGCTCATTTGTTCTTTATGTATTTTCAGTTCTCAAACATACATCTAGACCCTGTGACAATGGCTTCTTCCATCACCATTCTATTGAAACTGGTATAGAAGCTGGAGAATGGGATAAGGTATATACAATTAACTGTTAAGGTAAACAGGAAAGATATTTCAGTTCTTTCCTAAAGAATTTACTCAATTTTTCTTTAATTAAAGTCCTGTCTTGAAGCCTGATCGTGGCAAGGAGATAATCTTCAGTTATTAGATATTATTTAACTATAAACATTTCAGTTATGGACTTGTTTGTTTTTATTGAGAGGCAATGTGACCTCTAACTATCTCTAATGCCACTGATGAGAAGAAAAACCATTATGGAGAATCTCTATCCTCGTAACCACCAAAACCAGCTACTGGTGAGTAGCTGTCACCACCAGGAATGTTAACCCAGGAGCCCGGGAAATGATAACTATTATTATTATTATTATTATTATTATTATTATTATTATTATTATCATTACAATTATAATTATTAAATTATTACTATCATCATCATCATCACTATAGCAAACATTTAAATCGTGCTTTAAGACTAACAAAACACTACAAACATTTTGTTGGTGTTCAATTATGTCTGACTTTTCATGAGCCCATTTAAGGTTTTCTTAGCAGAGATAAAAGAGGTGCATGTCATTTCCTTCTCTAGCTCATTGTAAAGATGAGGAATTGATGCAAATAGTTAAGTGACTTGTCCAGGGTCACATGAATAGTGTCTGAGGCCAGATTTGAACCCATGAAGATGAGTCTTCTTGAGTCTAAGCCCAGTGCTCTATCCACTGCACCACATAACTGCCCTCTTATATCATATTGTTTTATATTTACAACACCCTTGGGAAGTAGGTTCTATTAGTATGTCCATTTTACACATAGGGAAACTAAGACTGAGAGTGCTTAAGTGATTTACCTAGAGTGACACAGCTAGTAAATATCTGAGGAAAGATCTAAACTGAGATCCTCCTGACTCTAGACCCAGTGCTCAATTTACTGTGTCACCTAGATGCTTTATAATAGTAAAGAACACAGAATGTTACTGCCCCCAGATCCTTACCTTGCTATAAACTTGGTCCCTGTAGCCATTCTCCAAGACAAACATTCTTGTGGAGGTGAAAGGTAGTAACAGGAGATGGCTACAGCCTCCTCAGCAGGAAGGGATCATGAAGTCATAGACAAGAAAATTCTCACTACCAATAAATATCCTTGGCATCGTCAAATGGTTCAACATCATAAATCGGTTTGTTTTTTTTATTAAAAATGGAAATAATAGTAAAGAAAATGCATTATCATTTGCTTTATTGTCACATATTAAGAACCATAAGAAATTCCCGTTCACTTACCATTGAAATCTATATCTATTGTGTCCTCTAATGAATACATGAGTTCCTTAGGATCAGGAACTGCCTTACTTTTTTTTCCAATGCCTTTTGCATTGTAAGCACTCAGTATATTATTTCACTTTTATGTATTCATAGTTGGTAAAATACTGAACTCAGAGTCAGAAATACATGGCTTCATATTCTATCTCTGACATTTGCCAGCTGTATGATCAAAGGTAAGTACCTTAACTTCTCTATGCCTCAACTTCTTCTTATGTAAAATGGGGACAATTATATCTACCTACCTTACAGGATTATTGTGAGGGACAAACAAGACAATATATGTAAAATGTGATGTAAACTTTTAACCTGACTCTAGTGTCAGTTATTAACCAAAGATCATCCTGGAGAAGTTGGGAAACATTCATTATTAAAAGCTTAGCCACCAGGTGAAAATGTTCTGGATCCAGCCCCTCTTGAAGACCATGGAGTCATTCTATGAATCTGGAGGGATTACCCACTTCAGTTTCTTGAAATACTGAAATAAGTATTAAGTAAATGCACTATTTAGGACCCTCTTCTCTTTTCTCAACATTCTCACTTGGTAATTTCATCCTTAGGTGAGAAAGTGGGAGGAGAGACAATGTAGTTTCCCTTCCACGTTACAGGGGTGAGGGATGTGGTATCCCTGTGATCTGGAAAATCTATGGAAGATTTTTGTTTGGCCCTCCCTTAATATCAGAGAAGAGGTCTGAATTTTTGGTTTTTTGTGGTAGTTACAGCACCTTATTGTAAAGTTTGGGTTAAGTATTTGGTCATGGACTCTGTGGTATCTGCTGACCTTCACGTGTTGTCTGTGGCTTTCACAAAACTCCTCAAAAATTCCCATTTAATTTCTTCTGCCAATCCCCAATATATTGAAACTTGCAATGGGGAAAGTCATGATTTTAAAGGGATAACCTTATTTGAAACAGACAATGTGGTGACTAGAAAGGAATAGAAGGAATGCCTTTATTCAATGAGGGTCCAGTTGAGATTAGAGTCAAATTTGAAATGAGCCCAATCAGCAACATTTCATTACTTCCTCAAAGTCTCTTTGGTGACTTATGAAGTAGAAGGGAAGGACATTGATGATGGGAGAAGTTTGGAGTTGAGTCTTTGGAAGATCTGATAGGGATCAGATTTTTGAGAGAAGATAGGGTTGAATTGAACTGTTGCATCAAGGGGTCAAGATAGGGAAGGAAGGAGAGTATAACCAGTATAGGGGTGAAAGCCAGGGAAAGAACTGAGGGATAGACAAAACTGAGGTCAACACAAAGACAAAGAAGATTAGGAGTCAAAAGGCATATAGAAAGAAAGAATGATAATACTTTATATTTAGGTAAAGGAATTTCATTGTTCATGAACATGAAAGTAAAATATTTGTGGGTGATGGCAAGAGTATATGTATTTGACCATTTGTGTGTGATTGAGGCAAAGTGAAAGAGCAAGTCAATGGAAGTCAATAGAGTAAGAGACTTGGAAAGTTAGAATATTTGAGGAAACATTTTACATAGGTTGAAGTTGCCTAGTATGAAGGTAAGAGTGATAGTATAAAATAAAGATAATAAGCAAGATACTAAACGCATTGAGAAAGGAAGGAAAATACCTGGGGATAAGTAGATAATGGCCATTAAGGTCTCGACTGGATGATAAATTTGGAGAGTATGATCCTCAACGGGAAAGTTGTTGAGTAGTAGTAGCAGTTGTATAAGGCAAAGTCTTGAAGTCTCAAAAGGGGAACATGGATCATTATGAATCCCTCACCAAAATCAGAGAGCTGAGATTATGAAAGAAAGAGTACTAATCAATTCTGGAAAGAGCAGCCATGGAAACAATATTGTCAGGAGGGAGCGAGATCTTTTACAGTCTGACTCTCCTTCCCATTCTCTACAATATGTTCAAAATGGCTTCCTTACTCTTCTCATACATAATACTCCATCAGTTGTCTCCTCATCTGTTTTCTGGCTTTCCCCCATCTTTGGAATGTACTCCCGCCTCACCTTCTCCTCTGAGAATCCCTTATTTCCTTCAAAACTCTGATTGATACCTTCTATGTAAAACCTTTCATGATTCCCCTGCTCTTAGTGCTCGACCCACCTTAAATTTGTATTTTTTTATATTCTTGTTTGTTGTCTCCTCTTTCCCAATAGAGTGTAAGCTCCTTGAGGGTATAGACTATTTCCTTTGTGTCTTTGTGGCAGAGTGTTGTCTAGTAAAGCATACAGTAGGTGCTTAATAAATGCTTGTTGCTCAATTGCCAGGTTTGTGGTTAGAGGATTGAACTGATGTTTCCTTTCCATTAATCTGAGTTGAAGGTACCAAGGCAGTAATATTTAACTCTGTATTTGCCTGCCTTTTCCTTCTCACTCTTCCTCTTGCCCCTATCATGACTCCAAATGCATCTCATTCAACGATATGCTTGATGTGCAGCTACCATAAATACATAGGTACCTGGACATTTGCTAAAATTGTTGCAGCCCTTGTCAATGTTCTGTGCTGATCTAATGCCTGGGCTTCTATTAGATGGATAATTTGGAATTTAGACACAAGGAATACAAAAATGATGAAGTTATAGCCCTTGTTGTAAAGATGTTAATGATATGTTAGGAGGGATAAAGAAAAGTATACACATAAATAGAGCTCAAATTAGGATGGAAGATGTGTCTGTCTACTGCCTTGCCCTGAAAGGCAGCCTTTAATTTGATTTTGTATTGCTGTTGTTTAGTCATTTTCAGTCATATCCAACTCTCTGTGACCCACTTGGTGTTTCCTTGGAAAAAATGCTGGAGTGGTTTGCCATTTCCTTCTCCAGCTCTGAGGCAGAGTTAGGTGACTTGCCCAGGGTCACACAGCTTCTAAGCATCTGGAACCAAATTTGAGCTCAGGTCTTCCTGACTCCAGGCCCAGCACTCTAGCCACTGTTCCACCTTGCTGCCTGGCGTAACTGGTCTTGAAATGGAAAAGGTTCAGTTAGATTTGCATTGAATTAATGGATGTTGCAATGCAAAACTTTCTCATATCTTTTAGTCTTGATTCTATCTTTGGCTAGTGTTCTTTCGTACATTATTTTACAATTATTTTGTATGTATTGTACTTTGTATTTACTTACATGTATACATGTTGTATTCTCTCAATATAGTATAAACTTCTTAATGACTAGGGATTATTTTTCAATCCATAACACCTAGTCTTAAATATACAGTTATTCCTTCCATGTCAGAGGGGTTAGGAAAATATTGCTCCTGCTATCTGGAAAATCCTCATAAAACTTTTTGGCCCTCCCTTTGTACTAGAGAAGAAGTCTGAATCATTATGGTATTAAAAGATAAAATATGTTGATATCATACAATACATATATACATATATTTTACCCACTTTTGAATTTCCAAACTTTTTTCTATGTTATCTGCTGGCCTTCGTGTGTCATATTCAGCTTCCACAAAACTCCCCCCAAATTCACATTTAATTTCTTATGCTGACTGGTGATATATTAAAATGACAATAGGGAAAGTCATGATGTAAAAGGGAAAACTATAGCCAATGCCTATTAAATGTTTGCTGAATTGGATTTCATTCCATTAAATTGCTACAAAAAGGCCAAGCTTCTATCTACTATATGCTACTCTTTATGTGTTTCAAGATGTTTTTCATCTTATCATGATATCTACACAGTAAAGACTACTATTAAAAGAGAATATAGGGGCATTTAGGTGGCACAGTGAATAGAGCGCTGGCCCTGGAGTCAGGAGTCATGACCTGAGTTCAAAGGCAGCCTTATACACTTAACACTTATGAGCTGTGAGCTTAGGCAAGTTATTTAACCCCAACTGCCCTGCCTTCCCCCTCCAAAAATTAAAAAAAAGAAAAAAAAGAAGATTGGGTGTTAGCCTAACTACATTGATAACCAAGCAAAATATCTTTTGTTTGGAAAATGCTCCACGTTACTGTTGAAATAAAAACTCAGAAACAAAGAGGGAAAAAACAGAATTTCAGGTAAAGATGCAACTGTGTGCCCAACTGCACATAGTCATAATGCAGGTGGGATCAATTAGAACTACTTTGACAATTACTTCATTCAATCTCTTCCCCTGTAAGCAAAGGTGAACTTACCAGTGCAGATAAGACTGAGAATCTATTCATTTAGTGAAAATGGGAAGATGGAGCCAAGTCAAAATATTAGAGGAGGGGAAGAAAAGATAATGAATGGCTTGTTCTCAGCCAAATAGACAAACTCACATGATTTTAAATGAACTTATGAACAACACAACTTTATGAAATCTCCTGAAAACCCTAGTTCTTTGAGTCTCACAGGACATAACTAGAAAGCTCTAGTAAGTTATCTTGACATAGCTCTTCCAGGAATAGTCTTTAGGGGAATGAACAAAGCATGCTTTGGAGCTAGGCTGACTCATCATCATCAATCAGTTTGCACATGGCTGGAAAGTACAGCCAGGGATAGGAAGTTATAAAGAATGTTTGTTTATATTCATGTTCCTCCCTAAGCAAAAGAATGAATATAATTTGAGCAGGAACAGTAATTAATTTTAATGAACTATATTCCTTGGGTTTTCCCTGGTTTTCACAAAGCCCTGAGAGCTAAATAGTTGAAGATTTTTCCTAACAAAGAGATCTATTCCCCTTTCAAAACTTTTTTTTTTCCCCACTCACTCTGATTCTAAAGTAGTCTTTTCCAAATGTGCTCATTTCAGGCACCCCTTTCTATCCAATTTTAGACTATAAACATAAGGTCCTGCAGAACCCCTCATGAAATACCCTTGTATGTTCACAGATAAAACTACATCTAGTTGAAACTTTTCACCTTTGAATGCTAATTATTTTTCTTCTTGTTCTTAGAGAATCTGAAAGCCAATCAGTGATATCTTCAGAGCCATGAGGCAGGGAAACACAACAATGGCCAACTCTTTGGGACTGGCAAGAGAGATAACACTATGTTGTTACATGGACAGACAGGAGTCTCTAATTCCTCATTAAAAAGTAAGTTGTCTTTGACAGATGTTCTGGAGTTGTATTCATTTTTAACTTCAGCCATATGGAGTCACAGTGGAATGAAATTTCAGGCATAATATTCAGCTAGTACCATTAAAGAGCATATGCAACGACCTCTGTTGTTGACAATGTTATTGCTAATGACCTAATAATAATGATAGATAGACAGACAGACAGACAGGCAGGCAGACAGACAGACAGACAGACAGACAGACAGACAGATAGATAGATAGATAGATAGATAGATAGATAGACAGATAGATAGACAGACAGATAACATTTGCATAGCAATTACTATGTACCAGCCATTGTGCTGAGTGCTTTATAATTATCTCATTTCATCTCCACAGAAACCTTGGAAGTGCTACCATTAGCTTAATTTTACAGATGAGGAAACTGAGACAGAGGTTGTGATAGAGTGTATTAGCAGAGGATAGAAGCATTTAAAAGTTAAATCTTCAAAGAAATGGGTGAATAAATGTTAGGTGTTTAACCAATCTATTACCAATTTTACCTCTTCTATATTTCTAGTAATCAAATAGAATGATACTCTTTTTTAAGCAAAAGTAGGATTAATATTAATACTATTACTAGTAACTGACATGTATATAATGCTTTCAGTTGTGCTTGAAAGGTTGCAAATTGCTTTACATTTTGCTTTTACATTACACGCTGTCATGTTGGCCTCAAAACAACCCCATGACATAGACACTACATCAATTATTATTCCCATTTTACAGATGGGCAAACTGAGGGTCAGAGAGTGAAATAATTTGCCCACCTCATATAGCTGGTAGTCATGAAAAGATGTCTTGAATATAGGTCTCTTTGACTAGAATCTTATGCATTCTGTCACAAGGAAAGAAATAGAATAGACCTGTTGGGAGAGAATATTTTATTCTAGTAGTTAACTGCTTATATTTCTTGCATACTTCTGCCTGCTTCACTCTTCTTCAGTTCATATTTCTTCTGGTTCTTCTTTGAATTCATAATAGTTATTATTTCTTATATCAGAGTAGCATTTCATAACATTCTTGTACCACCATTTGTTTAGCTATTCCTTAGTTGCTAGCCATCTATTCTGATCATATATATATATATATATATGCCTATATATAGGCATATGTACCTAGCAGTGAGGTCTCTGAGTATATAGTAGGTGTTTCACCTACTTTATATAGTCACAGTTGCTTTACTTCTCCCAGTTCTACTTTTGACTCTAGACTCTACCATGCTTCAGAAGCATCCTCTCCCTAGAAGTCTATGCCACATCTGCATTTATCATACTGGAAATATTCTCCAACCCTGTGATCTCTAACTTTGATTGGTTAGTTCTTCATTTTAAAGAAAATACCCAGGACAGCTGTGTATTTATTCCTCTCCTACCTCTACTCCAGACACTCCAGACTTTCTTTGCCATGGCTCCAGGTACATTCCTTCCCATTCACATTTTATGTGATATCTTCTGCCACTAGAATTTAAACTCCCCAAGGACAGGGATTATCTTTCTTTCTGCTTGTATTTGTATTCCTACCACTGAATATAGAGCCCAGAAGAGAGTAATGCTGGTTGACTTGAATTGACTTACTTTTAAGGAGTTAGGGAGACTGATCTTGAAATCATTATTGGTTTTGTTTCCCTGATGATTGAGACATAAAAAGTCCAGCAGCCAACCAAACAGTGGTATAAGAGCTTTTAATGGAATTCCCACCAGTCTTCGGAAATACCTTTCTTACCTACTATGACTTGTGGATAAGCTGAAAATAGAAGTGGAAGGAAATAGGAATTTATCTAAGTTGGTATCTTTTTTCCTTGAGGAATTATATTATTTTTAATCATTCTAAGTAAAATTATTTTTGTTGTATTTCATGGTCTACAATTGTTTCATTGCATTCTGACCCCACATCTGAATCATGGATTGGTCTGAGATAGGCCTAGGACAGAATAGATTCAAAGAATATATATGTCCATTTTAGGTGTTTTTTTTAAAGTATATTGTAATTCCAAATTACTCTCTAGACTAGTTGGTTTAAATTGCAGCTCCAATACAGGATTAGTGTGTTTGCCTTTCCACAGCTCCTCTAGCAAGGACTATTTCCATCTTTTCTCATTTCTATCAATTTGTAGGGCATGAGGCAAAACCTCAGAATTGTTTTGATGTTCAAATCTCTTGTCAGCAATTTTGGATAACCTTACAGCTGTAGTTATTAGTTTTAGTTTCTTGTGAGTATTATTTACTCATATCCTTTGATTGTTTATCCATTGGGGAATGACTTCCACTCTTACAAATTCCTGTTAGTTCTCTATGTATCTTGGTTATCAGATCCTTTTCAGAGAGTTTTTCACATTTTAAAATTTGAAAGCTTCCCTTCCTCAATATAGTTTCATTGATTTTCTTAGTCCAAAAGCTTCATAACTTTCAAATGATCAAAAATATCTATTTTTATCTTTTTAAAGTCACCTTTAGCTTTTGGTTAAGAATTCTTCTACTGATCCCTGAAAAATGCCTGATCTGCTTTACATGGGTCATATATTTTGAGTATATTGTGGTATATGGTGTAAGATGTCCTAAACTGAATATAGGCCAAATTGGTTCACAATTTTCGAAGCAGTTTTTCTCTAATAAAAAGGTTGTCAATGAGTAATTTATGTTCTTGCTTTTATTTAAAACTGGAATATTGAGTTTACTTGTTTCTTACTCTATTCATCTAAATGGCACAGTGGATAGAGCACTAAACTTAGAACCAGGAAGAATTCAAATTGGAACCTTGCAAGTTCAAATCTAGTCTCAACTGTGTGACCTGGGGCAAATCATTTAACCTTGTTTGCCTTAGTTACCTCATTTGTAAATGTAGGAAATGGCAAATCACTCCAGTATCTTTGACAAGAAAAACCCAAATGGGATCACAAAAAGTCAGACACAATTGAAAGACTGAAGAAATAAACCTTCATTTTTTATCTAATCTGTTCCCCTAATCAACATTTTTATTTTAAACCTAGTTTTAAACTAGTAGTTTTCACTTGTCTCTTTTTTATAATATAATTTGAAATCTGGAAGTAATCTTTATTTTTTAAAATTATTTCCCTTGAGAGAGGAATTGTGTTACTATTTTTCTTGACTTTTATAAAATATCCCTTTGTAGTTTTGTTGGTATATCACTGATTTCCTAAATTATTTTATTCTGACGTTTGTTATATATAGTATGAACAATGAATATCTAATTATTTAGATATTATTTCTTTAAAGAGTGTTTTTATTATATTTGTTTGTCTTAAATATGACTTTTGCTAGATTGACTCACAATTATATCTTTTGTAGTTATTTTAAATGAGACTTGGAATTATTTTCTCCTGTATTTTATTATTGCTATATATAAATATATAAATGCTTCAGTGAGCACTTATTAAGAGAATGTTATGTGCCAGGCACTGTTCTAGGTTTTAGGGATACTTAGACAAAAGTGAAACAGTTCCTACCTTCAAGGAGTTTATATTCTAATGGGGAAACAACTAACCTGTGAGGCATACACAAACTATATACATAGTAAATATAGGTTATTTGAGGAAGGAGAGCCATTAGCATATGGAGGGATTAGCAATGGCCTCATGAAAAAGGTGATAGAATTTTTTTTTCTGTTTGGAGGGGAGAAGGCAGCGCATTGGGGTTAAGTGACTTGTCCAAGGTCACATGGTTAATAAGTGTTAAGTTTCTAATGTCAGATTTCAACTCAGGTCCTCCTGACTCCACGGCTGGTGCTCTATTCACTGCACCACCTAGCCCTCCCTTATAAGTTAGGAATTCTAAGATGCAGAAGTAAGGAGAGAGTGAATTGCAGGCATAAGTCTGCCCAGAGGCACAGGCACAAGAGACAAGTCATAGATGATCAGCAGCAGGAAGGCAATAGAGTGTATGACTAGTCCATTGCTTAGCACAATGCCTAACGTATGCCTGGTAGGCACTTAATAAATGTTTATTGAATTGACTATGGAGTACATGAAGAATAATGTACAACAAAACTTGAAAGGTAAATTGGAGGCACAATTAAAAGGCTTTAAAAGGCAGGCAAAGGAATTTTATATTTTATTGAAGAGGTAATAGCGAGCAATTAAAACTTATTAAGCAGGGGAATAACATGGTCAACCCTGTGTTTTAAAAATGATCAATTTGTGTAAAGGAATATCCACATCCAGAGAAAGAACCACAGTCTGAATGCAGATTGAAGCAAGCTACTTGCTCTCTCTCATTTGTGTTTTGTTCTGTTTCCATCCTTCTTTCTCATCATTCACTCTATTGGTTAAAATTCTTCTTTACACTTTGACTAATGTGTAATGTGAAGGTATTTGGAGAACCTCTATCAAACTGAATGCTGCCATGGAAGGCAAGGGTAGAGAAGGGGAGAATGTTTGGAAATCAAGGGATTGTGGGACTGAATGTTGTAAACTAAAAGTAAATAAAGAAATTGTTCAAAGATGATCAGTTTGACAACAGTGTCAGGATGGATCAGAAAGGGGTGAAACTTGAAGTGAAGAAACTAATATTACTCTTGAAGAGTTCAGAAAATAAGAATCTTAACTAGAGTAGTGACTGAGTGGTGAGCAAGGTATGGATATCGAGAAGGGAAGAGAATAAATATTTCTATAATGTCTACTAAGGTCTAGACATCATGCTACATATATTATCTCACCTGATCCTCACAGCAACTCTATGAGACAGGCACATTTTACAATTGAGTGAACTGAGACAAATAAATGTTAAATGACTTGCCCAAAGTCATACAGCTAGTATATGTCTGACTCAAGAGTTGAGCTCTGGTGGGGTGGCTAGGTGGCACCAGAGCACCAGCCCTGGAGTCAGGAGGACCTGAGTTCAAATCTGACCTCAGACACTTAACACTTACTAGCGATGTGACCTTAGGCAAGTCATTTAACCACAATTGCCCTCTAAAAAGCAAAAAAAAAAAGATTTAGTAATCATCTTGGTAAAGATTAAATTGATGGTAATTGACAGACCTCAAACCTCTGGGTAAAGTAGGGGGATGTCTACTACAAGCTTGTAAAGAATTTCCCTGATGGAATGGATGGAAGAGAACAATTTACTCTAACAGCCATGAAGGTCCTGTGGAATGCCTAGAGGTTGGTCAAATGTCAAAGATGCCAAAGCCCTGGATATATGCTATGCCATCACCAGTCATCCTGACTTTTATTTTACAACTAGACTCTGATGACTCTGGGAGAGTGAGGCTACTGACTTTGTGCAACTCTGCCTCCCTTAAATCCAATTCACATACAAATCAAGATGTCACCCCAAGGTGTCATTGGTCCTCTCCAAAAGTAAGGATGACCATCACCAACAAGTACTCCTCCTGGTCCTGGGATTAAAACCACTTCCCTTGCTTTCCTGAAGCCACAATTGCTATTGCTCTTCTATGTCTTGCAACTGAGACTAGAGTCCCCACTCCACTATGAGTAATCAGAAGCACTCCTCTTCCCCCAGGAACTACCACAAGTCCCCTGTTCCTCTGTGACTTCAAGTGCTATCACTCTTTTTGGCCCTGGGACTGAGACCCAGAGCTGCATCTGGGCAATGTAACAGGGTCCTGAACCCAGCTCCAACAAAGAATCCCCTACAATCTCCTTGCAACTAGTTGGTTAGCCACATTCCACCCTTCATGGTATGAGAGCTTCTGAAGCTACTACTACCAGCAATGCAGCTACCTCCAAGACCTGCTGCCATTCCTGGGTGGGGGCATTGCTTATGCTATTTGTCCAGACTAACACTCTGGTAAGACAGACTTTTTCTGTCAACCTTCTAATTTGTCAAGTTGTTTTGGGCTAGAAAAGTTTTTCATCTGAACTTTTGTTGGTTCTGCTGCTCCAGAATACAATTTGAGGCATTCATGGAGTTTATTGGAAGGGAATTTTGGAGAGCTCAATTGAGTGCTTCTCTACTCAGTCATTTTGGTTGTGCCTCTCCAATGGCAGTACTTTCAACAGAAACAGGGAAGTTAGGTAGTTAGCACAATGCTTTTACCTTTCATTTTAAAGCAAGATGTATCTATACCTCTATCATGATGGTTTAGCTTCTATTGAAATTTCTATGGTGCTGTTCACCCTCACACAGCCCACAACATTGTTTCCTTATGAAAATAAGATCTTTATTTCTCACCATCTAATGCTAGACCATTTGGCCTGAGCAAATACTTCAAGGGTTCCCAGGTGACAAATATATCTGTTCACCAAACCCTATCCCAATAAGCATGGGGTAATACTTTAGAGTGCATTAATAATTTAAAATCCAACTTTCTTTTTATTTTTACTACAAATAAGAGACCAGTCTCCTTAATTATTTGGTAAATTAAACAGCTGTGTGCCAAACATCTGTTTTCCCCCCAAATGCGGATTGTTCAATAAACAGATTAGACAGTCCATTTCTACTTAGTGCAAGTTGGTGAGCTGGCTTCATGGAAAAGACAGATTTTTTTCCCCTTTGTTTTTGTAAAAATCTGCAAATAAAGCTGCATTTCTGATCAGTGTACATTCCTCTGGGCTTTTAGTGACTACTTACCAGTTATTTATACATTGTTTATATGTAAATTTCAAAACTGAAGTGGTACTTAATGCAGATGGGTGAGTAAGTACAGAGAGGTTGGAAAATAGGAATCTGGCTAATTCCTATTCACTTGAGAATTCATTAGGTTTAGAAAGAAGTAAAAATAAAAGTTGTCTGGTATAAGTCCCTGGAAGAGGAGTCAGGAGCCCATACCTGCTCAAACTAGTGATTCATTGGATTATAAGTGAACCATGGGAAAATTAAAATCAATTAAACACAATAAATGTTTATTGAATATATATATATATATAACTACATAACCCCAGTGTTCTCAATAGGTTTATAATCTAGCAAAGGAGTCAAGATAGGCTCATAAATGAATATAGTTCAATATAGAATATAATGTGTTCCAGTAGATAGGTGCAAACAAAGTTCTATGGGGTTCAGATGGGAGATTGCATCTAGTTTATAGGATAGGAAGAGCAGGAGATATTTCCTTAGGCAGATGGCTGTTGGGTTAGGAGGATGGGTAGGATTTCAATAGGTTGAGGTGTGAATAGGGGAAGGGGGAAGGTCATTCCAGGAGGAAGGAACAGAATGAGTAAAAGTATAAAGGAAGAAAAGTAAAAGGAACATTTGGAGAAAAACAAAAGTTTAATTCAATTTGATTTGGTCAGCATTTATTAAGTGCTTACAACATGCAAAGCACTCTTCTGGGTGCTAAGAACATGAAAAAAAAAGAAGAAAAAGAAAAAACAGTTCCTTTCCTTAAAGAGCCTATATTCACATATGCATAAATAAGGAAATACAAGATAATTGAGGGGAGAGACAGACAGATAGACAGACAGACAGAGGCTAAGGGAAACGGAGATAGAGAGTGATTTTAACAACTAAGAGTGTAAGAAAAAGTGGTGACAAAAGACATAAGCTTTGAAGATAGCAAAAAATTATAAGAGGTAAAGATGAGGATAGAATGTATTCCAGGCATGGAAGATGGCCAGTATAAAGGCATGGAAGAGGAGATAGCAAGTGAATTTTGAGGAAGGACAAACAAATCAATCATGTGAAGCGAAGTATTGTTTCTAAAAAAAGTATAGATAGGTAGTCGGGTGCCTGGGCTAAACTAGACCCCTGAATACACTATGGGGAAAGTCATAGTCATAGAATCTGAGTCTGACATCATTATAGTTGGAAAAAAAATCTTAGCGATCTTATCCAATCACTTATTTTACAAATTACAAGAATTCAAGCCCAGAGAAATGAAATAACTTTTCCAAAGAGTTATGGAATCAAAAAACATAGTTAAGTTCCTTTAAACAGGATATATATTAAAGCTGAATATGATGAGACCAAAATTTCTGGATCCCCTCTTTACAGCTCTGTTGCATAGATGTGTTCAGGAAACTGTAATTTCTCGTTGGTGTTCAGTTGAATTTGCAACTGTTGTTAGCAATACTAGCTATGTGAATGTGTGAGATTTGGTCTAAGAGAACAGTAGGTAGGGGTGTGCAGGGCAGAAAACAGGTGCAGCTACTGTGCTGGCAAATACACCAGGGCTACAATAAGCCAATGTACTTAAACAGTGAGGAACATAGACACATTCCTAGGGTTTCTCTTAAAAACAAGTGGAGCTGAGTGAACAGAAAATAGGAGACAGAGGAGCATAATAAGATGTTCATTACATTGAAGCAATGCAGCCTTCATGGTCTGATTTCTGCACAGTTCAGAAGGGCCTTCTTCCTTCCAGATCTTCTCAGTTTCTGGGAGCATGTGGAAAGACTCATACAAACTTAATATAAGTTAATACATCTTTCTAGCTTAAGCCTGATGGTTCTGATTTCATTAATAGACCAGGTTATCCCATGCTTGATATGGCCCTCAAAAACCATTCCTTATTTTTCAGGACATTTATAACAGTAGGCAGAAAACTTGTCAATATCAGAGGTGAGGAGCCTAGGTGGCACAGTGAATAGAGCACCCGCCCTAGAGTCAGGAGGACCTGAGTTCAGATTTAGCC
>JAQQSW010000666.1:16761-32836 GCA_028646575.1 Pseudocheirus occidentalis
AAGGAGATATTTCACATTGCTTTCTATTTTTTTTATTTGTTTGTAACTGTTTAATAGTATCTTGGTTTCTCATAAAGTCATTAGCTTCCACTTGCTCCACTCTAATTCTGAAGGAATTATTCTCTTCAGAATGCTTTTGAGATTCTTTTTCCATCTGGCAAATTTGACTTTTTAAGGCATTCTTCTCCTCATTGGCTTTTTGGGCCTCTTTTGCCATTTGAGTTAATTTGTTCTTTAAGATATTGTTTTCTTCAGTCAGGTTGTTGACTCTCTTTTCATGATTTTCTCACATCATTCTCATTTCTCTTCCCAATTTTTCCTCCACTTCTCTTATTTGGTTTTCAAAGTCCTTTTTATGTTGATCTGTGGCTTGTAGGAAATCTTCATACTTCTTGGAAGCAACTGGTGTGGGAGTTCTGACTGTGTTATCTTCTTCCCGTTCCATGCTTTAATCATTTTTGTCCGCACAAAAGGATTCTAGAGTTTTATTGCTGTTCTTACTTTTCTTTCTTTTCCTCATGTTGGCCAGTTGATTAATTGCTTCATTTTTTAGCTCTGTGGAACTCTGCTTCCAGGGAGGAAAGCTCTGTCCCAAATCACTGGGGTTTTCACAGCTACCATAGCTATTGGGGGCTGCTGTAGCCCCCACCAGTTTTGGCTTGCTGAGAATGCACCCCAGGACCACCACCCAAGACCACAATCTGGATCTAAGTCTCTCAAAACAAGAGCCCTTGGCCCTTATCAATTGCCTTGGCCCCCCTGCTATCTGCAGGCTAGGAGCTCTGAAGCAGCCCAGTGGAGGCTGTTGCTGCTTGCAGTCATTCCTGCCACTTCCCTCCATTTCCCACTGCTTTCCTGCCCTGGAGGCAGTTTGGCCTGACCACATTCCCCCTCCCCCCACATTTAGCTTGAATTCCACTGACCTTTCTCTTAGCCTTATTTCTCCTGGCTTGATAAATGTGGAAACTGCCTCAGGTGCCTCCAATCTGCTCTCCTGTAGACTCTAGCTGCAGTTCCTGTTGACCACCCTGAGGACAGGCCATGGTTGTCGGGCTGGGCTGCCCTTCAGCTAGAGATGGGTATTTAGGGTGGCTATGCAGGAACTGTGAAACTTTGCTACTTCTTCGCTGCCATCTTTTCTCTGCCCAAAGAGATCATAGTCTAATTGGAGACACACGCAAACAAATATATACAAAGTAAGCTATATATATAGGATAAAGAGGAAATAATTAATAGAGGAAAGGCACCATACCTAAGAGGGGTTGGGGAAAGCTTCCTGTAGTAAGTGTTATTTTAATTGTTATTTATAGAAAGCAATGGAGGTCACTAGTCTAGGTGAATGAAGGCAAGCATTCCAGGTATGGTAGATAGCCAGAGAGAATGCCCAGAGCAAATGGGTGGAGTGTCCTGCTCATGGAATATCCAGGAGGCCAGTGGACATACCAAAGAAACTGGAATATTTTACAAATCCTATTAGATTGGCTAAAGTGATAGAAAGGGAAAGTAATAAATGTTGGAGAAGATGTGGAAAAATTGGAACACTAATTCATTTTTGGTGAAATTGTAAAATTATCCAACCATCTTGAAGAATAATCTGGAATTATATCCAAAGAATTATTAAACTATCTATGCTCTTTGATCCAGCGATAACACTTCTTGGTATATTTCCAAAGACAATTAGGGAAAAAGAAAAGAACCTATATGTTCCAAAATGTTTATGGCAGCTCTCTTTGTGGTGGCAAAAGAACTGGAAATTATAGGGATAGCCAACAATTCATGTCGTATGATTTAGATGGAATCCTACCGTATTATAAGAAATGATGAGCTCAATGATTTTTAGAAAAACATGGAAAGACTTTTATAAAGTAATGAAGAATGGAATGAGCAGTACCAAAACCCATTGTATACAGTAATAGCAATATTGTTTTAAGAATGACTTTCAGTGAATCAACTATTTTGTCTATTATGGATATCCAAAGTTAATAAAGAACATATGAAGAAAGCCTCTATCTGTATCCAGAAAAATCTTGAGAAAAGAACTGATAATGTAATAGAATAACTTTACATACATACATAAACAAAGGGATGTGTGTGTGTATGTGTGTATATGTCTGTGTCTGTGTCTGTGTATTTGTGTCTAAGGGTAGCCATCTCTAGAGGGAGGGGGAGGAAAGAAAAAACATAAAAAATTACATGACAATTTTGTATATTTGAAAGGAATAGCATTTTGTGCATAGTAGATTTGCATTTTCATGTACAATTATCTTTTTTTAACATACTATGTTATGGAAATGCCTCTTTTATTCCATACATTAAAATAAAAAAATAAAACAAATACAATCTCATTTGATAACTTGAACAATATAACAAACAATTTATTTTCTGAGGAAGAATAACTCAAACAAACAAAACAAATAATATGTATCTACTTAAGTTCTGGTTTTCTCCAAACTAAGATGAATGCATTTTTGGACTTGTAAGCGACTTGTTTAGAAATCATGTGGGGAGAAGCATAGTGAAAACAACAACTATAACAAAAAGCAAACCAAAAGCCATATTGCATATCTCCTTTTAGACATTCTTGGAGAATCACATATATAATTTTAGGGTTAAAAGGGGCCTTAGGCTCCACCCAAATGATGTACTAAGCATATCTCTGGATTAACAGTTGCCTAAGTGAACCTAACATTAGCTGAAGTTACAGAGTAATAGAATCTCAGAGCTTGAAGAGGCTCCAGAGGCCATCTACTTAGTCAATAAACATTTATTAAGAAACTATTATGTTATAAGCACTGTGCTAAAGCACTAGTTCCATAACAACCTATGCCTGCTCAACAATCTCTTCTATAACATCCCTAACCAAAGTCAACACAACCTTCTCTTTAAAACCTCAAGCTAGGTAGGAAGGACAACTTCATAATAGAATCCATTCCATTTTTAGGAAGATTTTCCTTCTTTTCAGCTTAAATATGTATCTACAAGTTGCATCCATTGCTCCTAAATATGCCCTCAAGGAACTAGCAGGACAGGTCTAAGCTTTCTTTCCCACATCTATCTTTCAAATAATTGAAAACAGTTATGTTTTCCCTTAGTCCTCTGTTCATGAGGATAAAGATTCCCAGTTCTTCCAACTGAGCTTTGAATGCAGGGTTTTGAGTGCCTTCACCCTCCTAGTCATGCTCCTCTGTACAATCTTCAATTTATCAGTGTCAATCTAAACATGATGTCCAGAACTGAACAGAGTCCTCTAGATGAACCTACAGTGGAACTATCCAGAACAACCTACAGTGGAACTATCATTCCCCATGTTCTGGTCCATATGCTTTTCTTCATGTGATCTAAGATGGCACCCTCCATTGCAATGGTAGTACTTCTGATAAGTATACATCTTGTGTTTTTCTTTTGACCTCATTTAATATTAATAATCAGAGTACAAAGCTTTCTCTATCATTGCATCTTTTAGTGCTGGGATATAGAACTGTTGTAGGCATTTTGCATGTGATAGTAACTTCTTTTTACTTCTTCCTTGCACACTCTAGCCAATAGTCTATGTTCCAGAAAAAGTCAGCACAGTGGTTCTCAACCTTCTTCATGCTGTGACCCTTTAATACTCATATGTGGGCATATCTGCATGTGGGCGGACCTACCTGGAGACAGATAGAGGAGCGGTGCCTCGGTTCCTAAGACCACAGGAAATATGTGTTTTCCACTGATCTTAGGAGACCCCTGTGACCTCTGTGAAAGGGTCATTCAACCCCCAAAGAGGTTGCAACACACAGGTTGAGAACCACTGAGTCAGCATAACATGGCAGGAGGCCTTTATGTCATTGTCACCCCAATGTCTATAGGTACTACTACAATTAACAATCCCCCGTCAAGACCAAGTCCTATCCATGAGTAAATGGCCTCTAATGACTAAATAACAATGGAACATTTAGTCCATTCTTAGGGTAACACAATTAAACAATGTTTCACAAGTAATAAACATTACTTTTATAGCACCTTACATATATTAATGTGACAGTGAAAGTAAAATGATTGTTCTAGTCAAGAAATTTCAATAGGATTTAAAACAAACTTTTGTCAATTTATACGCAAGAAAGAATAAAAGTAAAAAATCTTGAATCTGTTGTTGCATTTCTAGAGGAAACCTAGTAATATGCTTGTGATTGATGGTGGATATCACTTTCCAAGTATGTAGCCTATTGATGATTAACAAAAAGAAAGACTTGTGCTATGACGTTGGTGATACAATGTCAACAGTTTCCATTTTAATTGCTTTTCAGCTTCCTCTTGATTTATGCTACAGTATCCAGTCAGTGTTACATACTTTTTTTCTCTTCTTTATCTCACTTCATAAAAATCTTCCTGTGTTTATCTGAATTCTTCATTTTTGTTATGGAAAACAGCATGACGATATTCTATTACATTCTTTGGCCATTCCTCACTTATCAGGTGCATATTTCATTTCTTCTTTTAGTAACCTTAATGCTATTTTATAAGTAATTTTCTGTTTTCACTGTCAGCTTCCTTATTATACAGTTCCACTTATACTATGGGGGATGGGAGGGGGACAAAGAAAATAAATGATTTAGGAGTCCTTTCTTCAAATACTTATAAATTGCTTTACTGAATCACTGAACCAATTATAGCCTCCTCTAGCAGTGAATGTTTGTACCTATCTTTGCTCAACCCCATCAACTTTGAATTTTCCTTTCTTTATTAATGATCTTGTGAAGAAATGCCTCAGAGTTGTTTTTAATGAGAATTTCTCTGATTGTGAGATTTTTAAAGAACAATTTTACAAATAGTTGCTGAGAGTTGGCATTTCTTAATGTTAAAATTGCATGACTACTGTTCTTTGGGAAATGACTCTTCACTTAGAGATTTGTATCAATTATTTCTAAATTTTAGGTTTTTGGGAGTATATGCATTTCCTTCCAGTTCTTATCTTTTCTTCTAATTCTAGCTACCATGGTTGTTATGTGTACAAAAGATTTTATGTTTTATATTAAGTGGGATTGTCTTATATTTTATGATCTCTTCTGACCTGTGTCTGGTTAGGAATTCTCAATTATCCAACATCGTGAAAGATTCCATTCCTCCTCTATGTTTTATGGCATAATTTTTAATACTTAATTTATCCATTTGGAGTTTATTGTATTATTGAGGAGAGAAGCAGTTAGTACTTAGTTCATAAACAACAGTATGACAGGTACATACCAGCCCTAGGAACTGATTGTCTCCCAAGTTAAAATCACATTTCAAGATTTAAATGCTTGAATAAATTTTACAGAATAAATCCAGACTCCACTTTGATAACAAAATTTTTCTGAGTTCTAATTTTGATTCACTGATTTGTCCTTATCTTTCTTTCAGAATGTTCAGCACACCCTGAACATTCAAAGACCTTTTCAGTCTTTGACACACTGCCACTTTCTGGGACCTTTACGTCAGTTCATTATCCCAGAATAGTGGGTCATTCATGGATGCAATATGCTATTAGTTATCTCTGTTTTAACCATCCATCCATGACCTGCTACATCCTGAAGGGCACAAACTGCTTCTGAGTGATTATGTTAAGGACTTGTTTAGCATTACTTTTAAAGTCTGGGGAAGTTAAGTTCCTGAATTACCATGTATATCCTTGAGATAAGTGTCTTACTAACAACTCTAAGTAACTTCTCTCTAGAGAACCCTTAAACTCCTCAAGACCCATACCTAGACCCGTATAACTGTTCTAGGGGCCAAGCCAGCTATATGATTTATGATGTTGGCCAAATGCTATGTTGTGGCACGTTCTTTTCCACTTTTTTTGTAAATCTGTCTGAATAGTGTCTCTTCCCCAGTAGTGCTTGCATTTATCAATTACTGCTATTCAGGTTTGCTTATCAGATTTTCTTAAGTTAATTTTTATTTATCTCAAACTTAATTGTTTGAGATATGACACATCTAGCCTCTTCCTAACTGCTTTCCCCCCATTATTTCCTTTGATGTTCTTGATATTTTATTCCTCAATATCAATTTTGTCATTATTTTGTTTAATTCTTCAGTAATCTGTTAATTTGATTGTTGTAGCACTAAATCTGTAGGATAGTTTGTGCAAAATTATTGTTTTTACTACATGGTCATGGCCTAGAATGGACATTGCCTACTTATTGTAGTTCTTTGCTTGGTGATGGACCCACCTTCACTGTCACACCCCTACCTTTTTTTCTCTTCAGATCTACCATTCATGCTGTTTGGAATTAGCTTGTGATAATAAGTGATGAGTCGGTTGTGAAAATAGTGCATCCCCCATTCCAATCTATTGCCAAGGCTGTCATTTCTAACTCTGCAACTATATCTTAAATTCACTCTCTTCCCTCTTGATACTGACACTGCCCTGATATAAATCCTCATTACCTCTCACTTGGACTATTACAATAGCATACTGACAAAAGTCTCTCCTTCCTCCAGCCACCCTCCAGTCAGCCACCAAAATGATTTTCTAAAAGTACAGAGTTGACTATATCACATACAATAACACCCCCCCAAACACACACAGACACACACACACACACACACACAGTAAACTCTAGTGGGTCCCCATCATTTATATGATCAACACAAAATTCTCTTTTGTAAAATTCAAAGCACTTTAGACCTAGA
This sequence comes from Pseudocheirus occidentalis, assembly GCA_028646575.1. Classification (NCBI taxonomy): domain Eukaryota; kingdom Metazoa; phylum Chordata; class Mammalia; order Diprotodontia; family Pseudocheiridae; genus Pseudocheirus; species Pseudocheirus occidentalis. The sequence goes on from JAQQSW010000666.1 coordinate 23,413, forward strand.
CCCCTCTTCTACCTTCCCAACTTTTTAAAATCTTACACTACCACCACTACCAATATATTAATCAATTGAATGACACTAAGGAAAGTCAATGTACATTATGAAGAACTTTATATTGTACAGAGGAAATGAAAGAAAAGGCAGGACTTTGAACCCTAGCTTTACATTCTGCATTATTGAGGATAAGGCATAGGAAAATATCGATTTTCAACAGAATCAATTATTCCCAACCATTCTTTGTGACAAAGCTAATCTTAAGCAAATTTTAAAAATGATAACTTAATGGATAAAATAAACAAGGAAACTTTCCATTCCTTCCATCCATCTTTCCTTGTTATATTATTTTAAAATTGTCATACTTTCTTTTGTCTCTCCTTACTACCTCTACCAACTAAAAAAAAGAAAAAAGAAGGGACCAGTCTCTTCTTTAAAATGTGCTGTTTTTTGATTCTGTGATATTATTTATGATACTATTCTATATTTAGGTATTCCATCTCTGCCATTCCTATTTTCAGGTTATACACTTTTATTAATATTTCTACATTATTTTCTAAACCACAGATTCTTTTGTTTGTCTTTTAAGATTCTTCTTTAAAGTTCTGATCTTGCTTTTTAGATCATCCATTAATTCCTTGATTAAGCCTCACAACAGCCCTGTGGTTCTGCCAGTTGTTCCATTCTCATGTCTAGGATCCCATTTTAATTATTTACAGTAGTATCCTCTTTTTCTTTTTTAATTCTTTTAAAAATGTATTTATTTTATTTCCTCCCAAATACATGTAACACAATCTTTAACATTCATTTTAAAAATTACGAACTCCAAATTCTCTCCCTTTCTCACTCCCCTCACTGAGAAGGCAAGCAATTTTCTTATAGGTTATATGTCTGTAGTCATGCAAAATATATCTCTATATTAATAGTTGTAAAACTAAATGGACAAAAATTCCCCAAGAAAATAAAGTTAAAAAGAAAAGTATGCTTCACTCTACATTTGGTGCTTTCTCTGGGAAGAGATAGGATTTTTCTTCCTAAGTCCCTCAGAGTTGTCATGGATCATTGCATTGCAGAGAATATCTGTCATTCATAGTTGATCATCTTACAATATTGTTACTTTGTACAATGTTCTCCTGGTTTTAATTTCACTTTGTGTCAGTTCATGTAAGTCTTTCCAGGCTTTTCTGAGAGCATTCTATTCATCATTTCTTATAGCACAACAGTATTCATCACAATCATATACTATATGTTGTTTAGCCATTTCCCAGTTGATTGGCATCCTTTCCATTTCCAATTCTATGCCTTGGAAAAGAACTCTTATAAAGAATTTTGGACACATAGGTTCTTTTTTCACTTTATTTATTTAATTTTAGTTTTCAACATTCATTTCCTTATGATTTTGAGTTAAAAATTTTCTCCCCATCTTTCCCCAACCCCCCACCCCAAGATAGTGAGCTTAACGAAAATCCCTTCCCCCAATCTATTCTCTCATATCCTCCCCTATACCCCCAAATTTTCTAGTAGGACAAGATGGATTTCTATACCCCAGTGCCTGTATATCTTATTTCACAGTTGTATGTAAAAACCAATTTTTAAAAATATTTGTTTTTAAAACTTTGATTTCCAGATTCTTTCCCTTCTTCCCTCCTCACCCACCCTCACTGGGAAGACAAAGCAATTCAATGTAGGTTGTACACGTGTAGTTGTGCAAAACATTTCCATAGTAGTTATATTGTGAAAGACTAACCATATTTTCCTCCCTCCTATCCCTCTCCCCACTTATCCCCTTCTTATCCTACATTCCTGTAATGTACTTTGACACTGTCCCTTCTCAAAAATGTTTGCTTCTAACTACCCTCTCCCCCAATCTGCCCTCCCATCTATCATCCCCCCTCTTATCCCCTTTCCCCCTACTTTCCTATAAGGTAATATACCCAATTGAGTATGTATGTTATTCCCTCCTTAAGCCAAATCTAGTAAGAGTAAGGCTGACCCATTCTCTTTCATTATCCTGCTCTTCCCCTCTATTATAACTCTTTCTCTTGCTTCTTTTATATGAGATAATTTATCCAATTCTGTCTCCTCCTTTCTTCTTCTCCAAATATATTCCTCTCTCTCCTCTTAATTTTATTTTTAGATGTCATTTCTTCTTATTAAAGTCATCCTGTGCCCTCTGTATATGTATATATGTACACATATAAACATACACTCACATATATATTTATATATATGTATATATTAAATATATATATATGTATACATTATTCCCTGAGTATTTCTTGAAGGATGACTTCTAGGCTCATTATTTGATCAGGAATTTCAGGTAGTCCAACAATTTTTAAAATTATCTCTCCTAGATCTATTTTCCAGGTCAGTGGTTTTTCCACTGGGAAATTTCACATTGCCTTCTATTTTTTTTCATTTGTTTGGATCTGTTTTATAGTATCTTGATTTCTCATAAAGCCATTAGCTTCTATTTGCTCTAATCTAATTTTGAAGGAATTATTCTTTTCAGTGAGTTTTTGAAATTCTTTTTCTATCTGGGCAATTCAACTTTTTAAGGCAATCTTCTCCTCATTAGCTTTTTGGACCTTTTTGCCATTTGTGTTCGTCTATTTTTTAAACCTTTATTTTCTTCAGTCAGGCTGTTGACTCTCTTTTCATGATTTTCTTGCATCATTCTCTTTTCTCTTCCCAAATTTTCCTCCACATCTCTTACTTGATTTTCAAAATCCTTCTTGAGTTCCTTAATGGTCTACAACCAGTTCATATTTTTCTTGGAAGCTTTTGATGCAGGAATTTTGACTTTGTTGTCTTCCTCTGGTTCTTTGTTTTGATCCTCTTTGTCTCCCAAAAAGGACTCTATAATCTGATCGCACTTCCTCTGTTTGCTCATCTTGCCAGCCAATTACTAGTCTTTTGAGATCTTTGACATGGTAGAACTCTGCTTCCAGAGTGGAGAGACCTGTGTACCAAATTGCTGAGGTTTTTGCAAATGTTGCCAGAGCTGTTGTCAGAGCTATGAGGAGGGCACTCTCTCTACAGCCACCACAAGCTCTGGCACACTAGTGTTCCTCACCCCAGGACCACCTCTCAAGACTGCAACCCAGATCCAAGCAGATCAAAGCAAGGACTATTACCCTCTGAATGGTCACTTGGTCCCCCTACAATCTGTAGGCCAGAAGCTCAGGAGACAGCCATGTGGCAGCAGTTGTAGCTGTCATACCTCCGTGACCTCTGCTGCCTCTGGGGGCAGGGACCAGACTGTGCTCTTCTCTTACCCAGTTCCACAGACTTCCCTACTGACCTTACTTTCTCTTCCATGTTTTTGGGTTGAGAACTCTGGAAACTAACAGTTGCCAGTGATTTACTCTCCTGAAGTCTGCTCTGGCCAGTCTGTGCCACTGCTTGGAGCTGTCCTGGGTCTAGGCCCTTACAGTTCACACAGGACTGTGACTGGCTCCCTCATTGGTGTGATAGACCCTTCCTGCCAGCCTGCCAGGCTATGTTCAGCATGAGATTTGTTTTTGTCCATCACTTTGTGGGTTCTCTAGCTCTAAAATTTGTTTAGAGTCATTTTTTACAGGTATAATAGATTGTTGGAGTGGGAGCTAAAGCAAGTTCCTGCTTTTACTCTGCCATCATGGTTCTGTTCCCATAGGTTATTTTTCTTTCTGCTTTATTTTTATTTCTTTGGGGATACAGATGTAGTAGTACTGCTGCTAGATCAAAGGGTATACAAGGTTTTGTAATTCTTTGATCATAGTTCCAAATTGCTCTCCATAGTGGTTGAATTAATTCACAACTCCACCAGCTATGCATTAATTTTTAATTTTCCCAATCAATTTCCCCACATCTCCTCCAACATTTGTCAATTTCCTTTTCTGTAATATTAGCCAATCTAATAGGTTTGAAGTAGCACCTCAGAATTGTTTTAATTTGCATTTTTCCAGACAACAGTGTTTAGAACTTTTTTTTAAAATATGGCTATATATAGCTTTGGTTATTTAATCTGAAAACTATTTGTATCTTTTGAGCATTTATCAATTGGGGAATGGTACTTATTTTTATAAATTTGAATTCGTTCTCTACATATTTGAGAAATAAGGTCCTTATGAAAGAAACTGACTTAAATTTTTTCTTTTCACATTTATGATTACTAATTGTATTCTCTCCATGTTTTTCTCTGCTTATTCTATTCTCTTCTTTCATCCTGTCTCTCATCAAAAGTGTTTTGCTTCTGATTGCCACCTCCCCTATTTGGCCTTCCCTTTTATCACTGTATCCCTCTTCTCTTATCCCCTTCTTATCCGACATTCCTGTAAAAGAGATTTATATACCCAATTGAGTATGTATATCACTCCCTCTCTAAGCCAATTCTTATGAGAGTAATATTCAAGCATTTTCTACTCCCAACCCTTCCCTCCCCACTCTAAAAGCTTTTTCTTACCGTTTTATGTGAGATAATTTACCCCCATTCTATCTTTACTTTTTGCTTTCTCACAGCACATTCATCTTTCTCACCCCTTAATTATTTTAGAAATCATCCCATTGTATTCAACTGACATCTATGCTCTCTGTATGTATATATATATATAACTACATATATATATATATATATATATATATATGTATTGTCTTTCTAACTACCCTAATAATAAGAAAGGTCTTATGAGTTACAAATATTATCTTCTCATATAGGAATGAAAACAATTTTACCTTATTAGGTCCCTTATGATTTTATTTTTATGAACAATGGACTTTATTTAATCATTTCTGCATTTACAGCTGGAACTCTAGGAATTCAAAATTAACATTTTTGCCTGTCAGCTTCTTATAAACGTCAGAAAATGTTTCTGCCTTGTGCTCCACATTGTTCTGCTGTGCTTTATCCAAATGGACCTTTATGAGTCTGCTGCCATCTAGTTTCACACGGATTCTCTTGCCCACAATTTCACTTGGAAAGACAAGGTCTTCAAGGATTGCATCATGCACAGCAGTCAGAGTACGGCTCCTGGGACGCTTTTGTTTATTTTTTGTATGGCTTTTTCTTGTTGGCTTAGGAAGAATTCTCCTCTGAGCAATAAAGACCACATGTTTGCCACTGAATTTTTTCTCCAATTCACGAACTAGTCGTACTTGGATCTTCTGAAAAGATTTTAGCTGAGGAACTGGAACAAAAATGATGATAGCTTTTCTGCCACCACCAACTTCAATTTCCTTAGCTGCTGTGATATTCAGCTCTCTTAATTGAGCTTTTAGGTCAGAGTTCATCTCCAACTCCAAAAGAGCCTGTGAAATACCAGACTCGAACTCGTCTGGCTTCTCGCCATTGGGCTTCACGATCTTGGCGCTGGAGCTGAGCATGGCACCGCCTCGCTGAGCACCGGCCTAGGAAGAGGGAGAGCTCTCGCGAGAGCACCACAAATCTTGGCTACAGGAAGAAGGCCCTTATGATTTTTATAATATATACTTTTTTGTTTTCACATTCACTTCCATAAGATTTTGAATTTAGAATTTTCTCCAACCACCCTCTCTTCCCCTCTCCCCAAGATGGCATGCAATCTGATACAGGCTTTACTTATACATTCATATTAAACCTATTTTCATGTTAGTCATGATATAAAGAAGAATTAAAACTAATGAGAAGTACAATAAAAAAGAAATTAAACAAAAAAACAAAAGAAAAGGAAAGGAAATAATATGCTTCCATCTGCATTCAGACTCAAAAGTTCTTTCTCTGGATGAGGATAAAATTTTCCATCATAAGTTTTTTGGAGTTGCCTTAGATCCTTGCATTGCTGAGAAAAGCTAAATCTATCAAAGTCAATCATCACACAATGTGGCTGTTACGGTGTACAATGTTCTCCTGGTTCTGCTTACTTCACTCAGCTAAGTCTTTTGAGGATCTTCTGAAGTCCACCTGCTCATCATTTCTTATAGCACTACAGCTTTCCATTACATTAATGTAGTACAACTAGTTCAGCCATTCCCCAGTTGATGAACATCCCCTCAATTTCCAATTCATTGTCACCACAAAAAGAGCTGCTATAAATATTTTTGTACATGTGGGTCCTTTACCTGCTTTTATTATCTTTTTGGGATAAAGACCTAGAACTGGTATTTCTGGGTCAAAAAGTATGTATAATTTTATAGTCCTTTTGGCATAGTTACAAATTGCTTTCCAGAACAGTTGAATCACTTCACAACTCAACCAACAATGAATTAGTGTTTCAATTTTCCCACATCTTCTCTCTTTTCCTGTTTTGTGCTACTAACCAATATGATAGGTGTGAGATGGTGCCTCAGAGTTGTTTTGATTTGCATTTCTCTAATTAATAATGATTTAGAGCAGTTTTTCATATAACTATGGATAGCTTTGATTTCTGCCTATGAAACCTCCCTGTTCATATCCTTTAACCATTTATCAATTGGAGAATGGCTGTATTCTTGTAAATTTGACCCAGTTCTCTATATATTTGAGAAATTAGCCCTTTTTCAGATACACCAACTGTAAAAATTGTTTCCCAACTTTGTTTCCCTTCTAATCTTGGTTGCATTGACTTTATTTTTGCAAACTTTTTAATTTAATGTAATCAAAAGTATCCATTTTGCATTTCATAATGTTCTCCATCTCTTGTTTGGTCATAAATTCTTCTGTTCTCCTAAGATCTGACAGGTAAACTATTTCTTACTCTCCCATTTTGCTTATAATATCAGTTTTCATATCTAAATTATGTACCCATTTTGACTTCATCTTGGTATAGGATGTTTGATGTTGGTCTATGCCTAGTTTCTGACATACTATTTCCCAGTTTTCCCAGCAGTTTTTGTTAAATAATGAGTTCTTTTCCCAGAAGCTGGAGTCTTTGGATTTATCAAATAGTAGATTATCATAGTCACTGATTGTTGTGTCTTGTGTACCTAATCTATTCCACTAATCCACCACTTTATTTCTTAACCAGTAAAAATTAGTTCTGATGATTGCTGCTTTGTAATACGGTTTAAGATCTGGTATAGTTAGACCACCTTCCCTTGCATTTCTTTTCATCAATCCCCTTTGTATTCTGGACTTTTTTTCTTCCAGATTAATTTTGTACCATTTTTTCTAGCTCTATAATTTTTTTTTTGTAATTTGTTTGGTATGGCACTGAATAAGTCATTTAATTTAGGTAGAATTGTCATTTTTATTATATCAGCTTGGCCTATTTGTGAGCAACTGACATTTTCCCAGTTATTTAGATCTGACTTTCTTTGTGTAAAAAATGTTCTGTAATTGTATTCATGTAGTTCCTGGGTTTATTTTGGCAAGTAGCTCCTAAATATTTTGTCATGTGTACAGTAACGTTGAAGGGGATTTCTCTTTTTATCTCTTGCTGTTGGGTTTCATTAGTAATTGATAGAAATGTCTATGATTTATGTGGGTTTATTTTATATCCTGAAACTTTGCAAAATTTATTATTTCAAGTAACTTTTTACTTGATTCTTTAAGTATATCATCATATCACCTGCAAATAGTGTCAGTTTTGTGTCTTCTTTGTTAATTCTAATTCCTTCCATTTCTTTTTCTTCACTTATTACTAAAGTTACCATTTCTCGAATAATATTAGAGCAATCTAGTACAGTATCTAGTGCAATAGCAGTGGTGATAATGGACATCCTTATTTCACCACTGATCTTATTGGAAATACTTCTAGCTAATCCCCATTACATGTAATGCTTGCTGCTGGTTTTAGATAGATGCTACCTAAGGAAGACTGCATTTATTCCTATACTCTCTACTGTTTTTTAATAGGAATGGGTGTTGTATTTTATTAAATGAATTTTCTGTATCTATTGAGATAATCACATGATTTCTGTTCACTTTTTTTCTTGATATGGTCAATTATGCTGATAGTTTTCCTAATATTGAACCAGCCCTACATTCCTGGTATAAATCCTACCTGTTCATAGTGTGCTATCTTTGAAATAAATTGCTGCAGTCTCTTTGCCAATATTTTATTTCAAAATTTTGCATATATATATTTGTTAGGACAATTGGTCTATAATATTCTTTTGCTGTTTTGGCTCTTCCTACTTTAGATATCAGCACTATATATCATAAAAAGAATTTGGTAGAAGTTCTGCTTCACCTATTTTTCCAAATAGTTTATATAGTATTGGAATTAGTTGTTCTTTAAAAGTTTGATGCAATTCATTTGTAAATTCATCTGGTCCTGCAGATTTTTTCTTAGGGAATTCATTAATGCTTTTTTCAATTTCTTTCTTTGAAATGGGGTTATTTAAGTATTTTATTTCCTCTTCCATTAATATGGGCAATTTATATTTTTGTAAATACTCATCCATTTCACTAAGATTGTCATATTTATTGGTATACAGTTAGGCAAAACAGCTCCTAATTATTGTTTTAATTTAGTCTTCATTAATAGTGAATTCACTCTTTTCATTTTTGATGCTGATAATTTGGTTTTCTTCTTTTTTAAAAAAATCAAATTAACCAAAGGTTTGTCTGGTTTATTGTTTTGTTTTGTTTTGTTTTTCATAAAGCCAGCTCTTAGTTTTATCTATTAGTTCAGTAGTTTTCATAATTTCAATTTTATTAACATTTCCTTTAGTTTTGAATATTTCTAATTTTGTATTTAATTGGGGATTTTAAATTTGTTCTTTTTCTAGCTTTTTTGGTTGCATGCCCAATTCATTGATCTCTTCTTTCTCTATTTTATTCACGTAGGCACTTAGAAATATGAAACTTCCCCAGAGAACCATTTTTTGTTGCATCCCATAAATTTTGGTATGATGTTTCTTTATTGTCATTCTCTTGGATGAAGTTATTCGTTGTTTCTATGATTTGTTGCTTGACCCATTCATTCTTTAGAGTCAGATTATATAGTTAACAATTAATTTCTAATTTATCTTTCCATGACCCTTTATTAAGTGTAATTTTTATCACATCGTGCAAAATGCAAAAGGATGCATTTAATACTTTTTCCTTTCAGCAAGATTTGATTGTGTAGTTTTTATACCCTAATACATGGTCAGTTTTTGTGTAGGTGCCCCACTGAGGGAAAGGTATATTCCTTTCCATATCCATTCAATTTTCTCCGGAGGTCAACCATATCTAACTTTTCCAAATTTCTATTCAACTCCTTAACTTTTTTCTTATTTATTTTGTGGTGAGATGTATCTAGTTCTTAGAGGGGTAGGTTGAGGTTCCCCACTAGTTTAGTTTTATTATCTGTTTCTTTCCACAGCTCCCTTAACTTCTCCTTTAAGTATTTGGATACCATACCACTTAATGCATATACATTTAGTAATAATAGTATTAGTAATAGTAATACTATTGCTTCATTGTCTGTATACCTTTTAGCAGATGTAGTCTCCTTCCTTATCTCTTTTAATTGGATCTATTTTTGCTTTTGCTTTATCTGAGATC
>JAQQSW010000667.1:0-32290 GCA_028646575.1 Pseudocheirus occidentalis
AGAAGAGTTGTGTGATTTGGCCAGATGAGACTCTGGGAAGCCATTGAGTTCCCCAGCTTTGAAAAACCCAGATGATGGTGCTTCCCTCTCTGGTGACTAACTAGGTATGGATGTAATGGTCAGATGGCTAGAAGCCTGTCTGCTGATTTGTTTCTTCGACTGACTGTAACTTCTGTTTATAACTTCTGTTTTTATTCTGTTTGTATTCTCTGAAGTTCAGGGTGCTGACTTTTTCCCCTGAACTAGGTAAATGATGCATGTTTGATTGATTAAAGTAAGACTGTTAACCCATTTTGAGTTGCTTTCCTTTAGAAAAGCAGATCTAAGAACCTGTGCTAGCAGCCACCCTGGGTATGCTAGGGTGCTTGCTGATACAAATATAAATATAAATCACTTTCTGCTTGCTTTATTCTTGTTGTTGTAATTGTTTTGCTACACTTGATTTATTTTAGAATTATGATTTTCTGGAAACCATAGTTCTACTGGTGTCAGAACAGTGAAATCCACAACAGACTAAAGCTAGATATATTATCTATGGCAATAAAACTACTCAAAACACAACCAAAAAAGCAAGTAACCTTCTGGAATAGTTGAGTTTATTAGCATTAAAAAAAAAGAAAGCTTCAAAAATTGCAATTAGATTTTTTGAATACTCAATTAAGGGAAATGTTTTTATTATTTTCTTATTTCAACAACAAAAATTGATTTGTGAACTAAGGAAAGGAAACACATCTCAAAAATATGTGTTCTCCTTTTTCTGTATGATCTTTCCTGCCTCAAATTTTTGTCCAGATATACTACAATTCTAACTCTTTCCAATATCGCCTATCCATTTTTACTATGAGTCCCTGTTAGGCTTATGATTTGCTCCCTAAACTCTTTATTAACTTCATCTTTTTGTCCAATTGATCAATAATCCAATGACAAAATAAGTCTATTCATCTCTCCATTGACTTTCACGCAAAAACATTCTGACAAGCTTTCTCTCACTGGTTCCTGGATTAAATCATATCAGTGTAAGTTCTTAATGTACAATATCATGCTCTACTATAATTTTTACCTATCTTTTTCTTTTGGATAAATTATATTTATCTAGAACCACAGTTTAAAAAAATGGGTTTGATGTCACCAAGTCTTAGTGATACCTATATGTCTCATTTGCCTCCTTTTTCCTTGAATACATTTTAGGCATTTGTGTACAGACACTTGAAGCCATGGTTTATTGTATGTCCTGGAGACAAGAAAAAAGCATGGACATCAGAGTACCCTTTAAGTATAGAAAGGATTCAACTTGCTCTGTTTGAACAGAGAAGTTGCCAAGAAGCCCAATTAGGCTCAGTGCTGGAGGAAAAAAAATCTTAAGAATTAGAACCATCCAAAATTGGAATGGGTTATTTTAATAGGAGATGAGCTCTTCCTCCATGGAGTTCTTCAAGTAGAACATGAACAACTACTTGTCAAACATGTTATTAGTTTCTGAGTTGGATTAGGTGGCTCTTGATTTCTCTTCCAGCTCTTAAATTATGAAATTATGCTATTTCAAATAAAATAGTAAAACAAAGATGTGGACAATAGGTTATAAGCATGATACCCCAGGGCTATTAAATACAGCAAATACACATTTTGGAAACAGCTATTTCATATGGTCATGGTTGTCATATTTTTATTGATGACACTGTCATTTTACCACTTAGGCTCAGTACCTCAGAGTCATTATTGACTTTTCACTTTTGGGAGATAATGGATAAAGTGGTGGACTTAAAGTCAGGAAATCCTGGATTCAGATCTCAGCTTTGACATTTCCTACCTTTATGATTATGTGGGAACTACCTGAGACTCAATTTCCTCATCTGTTAAATGAAGGATTGGATTAGATGACCTCTAAGATCCCTTCTGATTCTAAATCTATGATGCTATGATTACAGATCCCTTTAGCTAATTTCCCAATCTAACTAGTTGCCAAATGGTACCAGTTCTACTCCTACAATATTCCTCACACCCATCCCTTTCTTTCCCCTAACAATGACGCTGCATTGGTTCAAAGATTCATTCATTCTCTCCTACATTTTTTTGTCCTATGATTTCATCAGAACAGGAAAATTGTGAAAAAGTTTCCTTTGTCAACTCAGATCTATTTAAAATCTCAGAGAATTTCCTGGGGGAAATGGATAACTTGCTCTCAGTCACAGAACCAGAATGTGTCAGAAACAGGGCTTGAATCCATGTCTCCTTGTCTCTAACACCTGCTTCATCCACCATACCATACTACCTTTCCTCCACTGAATTATCATAATTTGGATACTTTTAACTGCATCTCCTGCTTCTAGTCTCTTGCCTCTTCAACTGACAATTCACATCAATAGCTCAAATATCTGTCATTTCATCAGTGTAAGTATTTCATTAATTGATGTGTCTGTAATTCTGATATAATTTAGTAGATGATCTGAAAATTTCCCAAGAAGAATAAAATTTCCAAGAAAACTTTGAACTAGAAAAGCTCATTTACCATGCATGTACATCTACCCCAATGATCTCTGAAAATCAAAGAATCTCAGAGGTAAAAGGGACCAGAAGTCATCTGGTCCAAGACTTGAGCAAGAATCTTAATATTTCTAGAAAGTGCTTTGAAACTTCTGATTGAATATCTCAATTCAACCTAAAGACTTCTACTTTTGGACCAGTTTAGGTATTGGGAATGTTTTTTTAACCCCCTTTCTCCCCAAAATTTCCAATCTAATCTTCCACCTCTTGCTCCTAATTTTATCCTTTGGGGCCAATCAATATAAATTTAAAACTTCTATGTGATATTCTTTACATACTTGTAGAAACTATCATATTCCCCCTATATCTTCTCTCCAGGCTATGCCCTATCATTTCCTTTAACTGAGCTTTATACTGTTCATTAGCATGCTCTGTATACTCATTCACATCCTTCCAAAAATGTGGCACATAATGCTCCAGGTGTGGCCTAACTAGGGAAGAGAAGAAGACTCTCACCTTCCTTACTCTAGCCATAATTCGTCCTTCAGCCTGAGCTTAGGGTATTTTATGTCTTATTATTGACACATGTTGAACCTGATTTTCACTCAAACTCCCCAAATTTTTCATCTGAAAAACTGTTTAGCTAACACTTCAGTAAGAGTGAGCCAGTAGACAAAATTAGTTCAAAGTTTTAATGAGATGTCATAGTAAGAAAAACATCTATTTACAAAACACCCTCCTAATAAACTTAGGGCACAGTCTCCCCCAAATAAACATAGCATCAGCAGAAAAGAGTGGGTATTAGAAGAAAACCAGATGTGACCAAGGCAACTTCCACTTCCTGTAATACTACAGTACCATTTCTTTTCATGGATCCCCTATGCTAATATCCCCTTGGAGCAGTGCTTCTTTGTTCATGGCTTTCATCTGCTCTCCTTGGCTTGTTCCATTTGTCATCTCAGGTCTGAACTGCCAGGTCTAAATCTCCCTTGAATCCACTGGTTTATCTCTTCTCTGTTCCTAAAAGTTAGACTCCTTTCAACTTTCTAGTATTGATTATCTGTATATAGGTTTTTTCTTTTGTTTTTTGGATACAATGTGTCCTTCTGCGCAAATAGGTCCACAATAAGATGCCATGACAAACAGAGGTGGAGGGGAAAGGCAATTCTGCCTACAATGTCTCCTGGTAGCAATGCATGAGTCACATTCCAAAAAGCTGTTCCCTTTTTTATGTGAGCTCTCATTGTTCTCTAATCTCTCTATCTGGCAGATTTAGTTTTTTAAAGGTCCTACCATGTATATGGCTAATATTTTACTAGTCAAGGCCAAGCTACCCCTCCAATTCAATCAGGAAAACATTTTTACGTGTTGTAAGGGAATGAAGGGATATAAATACTTAGTACTTCGTTATCATAACAATGTTGTTCATCCTTCATTTTGAAGAGGACAAATGACTTCATGGGGTGATGTCTTGACTTGGGTGTGAATTGGATTTACATGAGGCAATGTTGCACAAAATCATCATCCTCACTCTTCTAGAGTCATTGAAGTCTAGTGCAAGACAAAAATCAAGATAATTGGCAGTGGCCCAGGATACAGTGTATGATTTGTGGCTGTAGGAACAAGTTGTTCTCATTTATCTTTTCTACCAGGAAAAGTCTCCACATGCTTGTGTAGCAGCAAGCGCCCTAGTATACCCAGGATGGCTACTAGCACAGGTTCTTAGATCTGCTTTTCTAAAGGAAAGCAACTCAAAATGGGTTAACAATCTAACTTTAATCAATCAAAGATATATCATTTACCTAGTTCAGGGGAAAAAGTCAGCACCCTGAACTTCAGAGAATACAAGCAGAAGTGACAAGCAGACAAAAAAACACAGACAGAGAAACAGACCAGCAGAAAGGGCTTCCAGCTTTCTGACCATTACATCTGTACCTAGTTAGTTACCAGAGAGGGAAACACCAACATCTGAATTTTCACAGCATGGGGAGTGGGGGGGAGAGGGGAAGGGGAGCTCAATGGCTACTCAGAGTCTCATCTGGCCAAATCACAAAACTCTTCCCAAAGTGAGCCCTAGAGCAAAACCTCACATCAGGATATATATAAAACCTCTGCTCATAGCGCTAGATAAAAATACAGCATGGTAGAGTTAGGAAGACCTGGGCTTAAGTTCCACCTTTAATACAAGTACTTGCTGTGTAACTAACAGCAAGTCAGTTAACTTTTCCTGTGTCCCAGGAGACTCTTTAATGCTGTGTTCTACAAAAATTGCTAATCTATCTCAGGACTAGGAACTCCACACCAGGAGTCACCTAAACAGATAAACTCACAGATCCTAATCCTTCCTCCTCTCTTTTTTTTTAGAATATGAGAATGAAACTATAATCCGTCAGCTTGGTTAGAGGACCACATCAATATTGTATTTAATAAAAGTACCTAATATAAAATGAATTATCATAGATATTTAGTAATAACATTGTTATAACCTTTTCTGTTCAAGTCACTATATGAGAAGCTAAAGAAAACTCTAAATTACAGTTAAGGAAAAGTTAACCCTTATGTAGAAAATACTAAAAAAAATGCACACAATTAAAAATGAAGTTATCCAAGACCAAATTTCTAGCCTGAATGGGCAGGTATGAGTATATCATGATTGGTATCATTGGAGAGGATTTCCACGTTAGTGGAAAAAACCAGAACCATTTAAGTATATTAGGTGCACATTCTCATACATTCTGAATTAGGTGCACAACATTCATTTATTTATTAAACAAACAATAAGTAAGATATTGGGAAGACACACAAGTTTTAGATAAATTAGTTGTCCCTGCCCCCATGGAGCTTCTAGTCTAATAGAAAAATATAAAACTTACATGAAAAACTATAGTAGAAGGTAATGTATGATTAGTAAATAAGAAAGGTGAAAACAAAGTACTATATGAGGTTAGCCTTCAATAACAAAGTGTCACCCGAAACTATAATGAGGTATCTGACTAAGATCTGAATGGAGGTGATATAGTAATGATAGCAAGAGCTAGAATGTATATAGTGCTTTAGGTATGTATAGTGTAGTCTATGCAGTATATGATTTTTTAAATCCCCATTTTACAGATTAGGAAACATGTAATACAAATATATATTTACAAGTAAATATTTAATTATATAAGTACATTATATACCTGATTTGTAAAGCTTTATCAATCAATTCAAATGATGTATTCTACTTAATGTATGTTGATTTTAGAATACAATGAAACTACGAGCCTAAAAATCCATCTCAAAGTGAGTATTTTTACTCCCAATCTTGCTCATCCCTTCTTAGACCTACCTATCTCCTGTGGGTTGTGGTTGCTCTGAAGGTAACTAACAGTTTCATGCATGATAAAAGAAACTCTAAGACATTTTTGCAACATAGGCACTAAAAGTTCCACCCAACCCCAGACTCCACTTTGTAAACATCAACATTGTATTTAATCTTTCCTCTTCTCTAAACTACATCATTATGGTATGTGACTCCATGTTTAAATGGTCTTAGTTAAGGGGAGAATATTTAGGCAATGTGCAGTTGAAATGAAGGATAATTTGGTATTTAAAGGAATATTATTCTTTAGAAAATTGTTCTTTAAATCCATGCACTACTATCATTCCTTAAATAAGTGGCTATAGTGGATTTTGGAAGCACTGCTATTTCTAAGAGCTCTGCTAGCCTAGTGAGATATATAATCTAAACTACAGGTGATCTCAAGTGCCTGTCTTTATTCCTCTCTGGATTCTTGCTATTCTCCTTTCAATTTATTTAGTCTTTCAACACCAACACCACTGCCACATAGTTGTGAAACTCTTTAATACTACAGATACCTGTGTTGTTCTTACAACTATCAATATGGGGGGGGGGGGAGAGGGATGTATTTAATTTGCAGTGTCAGCAAATGAAGAAAAGTCCAGTGCATTTCCCCCAATTTCTTCCTCACTAACCTCCTACTAAGCAATTCTTGAGTTCTTAATTTTTTTGTTCATTATCCATCAATTTCTTGGTTTATGTTTACAGGAGGAGCTTTTAAGGAGATATTATTTATGATTAAAAATAGAAGAAGCTGTCACCAAGATAATAGGATCAGAAATTTAGAGTTGGAACTGACTTCGGAGGCCATCTGGTCCAACCACCTCATTTGATAAGGAAACAAATTCAGGAGCGTTAAGTGACTTGTGGAAGATTGGAGCCTTGATGAGAAACTGAGGCAGAGGGATGTCATTTGAACTGCCCAAGGTCATACATGGAGCAAATATCAGAGCCTTGATTCAAAATCAGGCCCTCGGACCTGAATACCTTTCATCAGGTTACCTCTTTCCTGGTAGAATGAAAAATTTAAAGAAAGGAACATCTTGCTATTACCTTTGGATTTTCTGTTCTCACTTCTTTCACTTAGAAAATAATTCTTCTGAAAAATGTCATGATGCAGCTCAAGTTGTTTTCTTGAAGTTATAACAGAGTTTTATTTGTGACCTCTTTCTGGTAAGTGCAGGAAAGGTTTTAGTTTGCTTTCCCCCAAACCCCTTAATAACCTTTTTGAGTCTACATCTTTCCATTCATGTGGTGGAAAAAGAACAAAAGGACTTTAACAGTCACATAAGGTGTAACAGCAGTATTACATGACTCCCTGATGACTTCCTTGTCCTTGCCAGGGTTGGCAAGGAATTAAAGGAGTGGGTGGTGCTCCCCACTGAATGGATTGTGGTCAAGAGAGCAGGCCAACATTTACTCTTACACTTGCTTCAGCTGACTGACACATTATTACCTCCTTATCTCTGTTTCTCTTCTGCCTCACTAGTCTGGGGGCTGCAGAGCTGCCTTCTGATTTATTTCCAACCCAGTAGAGAAACATTGGGGAACTTACACACTGTTCCAAAGTAGCAGCAGCTACCTAGCCCTTCTTCCTTTGGTCTAAAAATGCTTAATCCTCAAATTTAGAATTTGGAAGGAAATGAAAGCCAAAATTTAAATGCTGCATTTCAATCACTTGTCAATATATGTGGACACTGAGAGGAGGCTGGGAAGTTGGGCACACCCCAGGGCAACCATTACCACTGTTCTTTCCTTAAAAACATACCCAGAATCCAATCTTTTGGAACCTATGCTTGTAAAGCATCACTTTCTATAGCCAGTTCCCTGCATTTAGCACAAAAACATCCAGGGCCTGGAAGCAATTATTTAAAACAATCCAATAGTTCAATTTAAATGAAAGTTTTCTGGAATATGAGGTAAAAGTGAAAAGAGAAAGAAATGTTTGCAACTTGAGTCCACTCTGCTGCAGATTGCTTTGTAACTGGTTAATTGTTTTTCTGTAATTGGGTAGGAGAAGGTGCTAATCTTAAAATTATCAAAATCTGTTATTTAATAGCACTTAAGTATTTATAAGCTCAAGCCTTTCCCTAAATCAAACTGGTTTAAGTGATAATTTCCTGAAGAAAAAGAGTGGGTGGAGGAAGAGAGAGAAAGGATGGAAATTACAAATACATATGACTTTTTTCCCTTCGTAATGGATTTTCCTTTTTATCAACCCTTCACTAAACAAAATAGTGAGAATTAAAATTGAATTTATCACCCATTTTCAGAGGAACCCCTGAACAAACAATCAGACAAATCACTTGGTAATAGATTATATTGGAGGTATAACAATCTGAGTGTCCCAATGACTGAAACAGTAATATGCAAGAATTTTAGTAATTAGGATGACAAAATCCAATTTGTCATTAGTGTTTAGATTATTTACTGTTTAATGGTAATGATACCCCAAACTGTAGTCATCTGTAAAAAGACCTCCACATCAAGATTCATAAGTATGAACCACGGTGATGTATTAAGCTCTGCCTGGTTCTATTTTTGGACTAAACATACAAAACAGGGGATTAAGTATCACTAGTTTCAGTCTAACACCCAACTAATTAATTGCATAAAATAATAAATAAGCATAATTTCACAATGTATTAGATATTATCATGAGTTTTCATCATGACCAGCCAATGGGTTTTTGTTGAGAAATCAATATAAAGGGTAGGACAATCCACTTTTCACAAATCCATCAGATTGGATTGATTTACTACTTGGCATATTCTAGACACTTAATAAATCTTTATTAACTGATTAACTGACCTAGTAGAGACTGAATTATTCAAGAGCTAGTATTAGGATAGCAAATTCCATACAAAAGCTTATAAAAGTATTTTGGAATAATATGTAATATTTTAAATATTAACTTATAGAACACTTAATAGTGGGCAGCAAAATAAAGGCAACTTATATTTTTGTTTATGGCACCAGTTCACTTCTACCACTTTTGCTTGTTGGTGTTGTTTTTCTGGCCCAGGGATTCCACTGGCATAGGGAACTCTTGGTATAGAAACTCCCTCTACTATTTAAGATAGACAACTCAGATGTAGTTTGTACCCAGAAAGTTAGCTGGAATGCTGAGAGGATAAGAAAGCTGCTTATGGTCCTAGAATTAGTATTTGTGAGCAGTAGTACTTGAACTCAGGTCTTTCAGGCTCCAAGGTCACTACCCTATTGTCTACATTCTACTACAACTTATTAATTTACTTTATGTTATGAAAAGGACAACACAGATGTAGAATGCAATTTCAGTAACATAAGTGTGTATTCACTATGGAGAAGCTGCAACTGAGTCTCACTCTCCTCAGAAAATGGATGGGAGAGTAATTATTATCAACAATTTATACTGTTGTCAGATTGTAAAAGTGAACCATTACTTCTAGTGTGTCTAACCAAAAACTGATCAGAAACAATGACCATAGTTAATCACCCTAAGTTTTAGAAGACTACAATATATCAGAGGATTTACAAATGACCCAACAATAAATTCAAATGTGAAAAAAAATAGAGATTCATGATGCCTTCTTGTATCCATGTCAGTAAAAATATTAAGTTATGTCTAACATCTAAACAGCATGAACAAAAGAATATAATTTAAACTCTCAGGTCTAATGAATAAAGCAGGATGGAGAAAATATTATTTGCTATTCTTGAGGATTTTTAATAGTAATTTAGGAGGTAATGCTCTGCTACCCAAGGGAATCAAGTCGAAGTTGGTGGTAAATAGGAATTCCTTTTAACCTAGCCTGCCACAGGATGATTCAGACTCCTCTACAGCCACGGAAGGGTCCAAGCTAGAGCTAGCAATAAGTGAGACTATCCTCTACCTTCTTTGCACCAGGCAACCACTCACCAATCTTTCTGCCAATACCATTTTCCTTTTATACTACTTGGCCACCCCAGTCTGAGGGCATTCCAACTCCATCATGGCAATTTGGCTGACTCTCCCCTTCCTAGTGGAGTAGACACTAAAATGTTTTTCAATTATTTCTGGACTTTTTTCTTTAACCTGAAACTAAAATCTAATCTAAAATGTGTTAATCTTTCATAATTAGGGAGGAAGGAAGGAATTCGTAAGAAGGAAGGAAGGAAAGAAGGAAGGAAGGAAGGAAAGAAGGAAGGAAGGAAGGAGGGGGTGGGGGGAAGGTAAATGCTTATTAAATTCCTACTATATGCCAGGCACTATTCTAAACCTTTCATATATAATCTCATTTGATTCTGACAATAACCCTGTTAGCCAGGTGCTATTGAAATCACTATTTTACAGATGAGGGGCAGCTAGGTTGCATAGCTGATAGAGTTCTGGGCCCAGAGTCAGAAAGATTCATCTTCCTGAGTTCATATCTGACCTCAAACACTAGCTGTGTGACCCTGGACAAGTCACTTGACCCTGTTTGCCTTAGTTCCCCATCTGTCAAATGAGTTAGGGAAAGAAATGGCAAAGCATTTCAGTATCTTTGCCAAGAAAACCCCAAAAGGGATCATGAAGAGTCAAACGCGACTGAAATGACTAAATAACAACACAATTTTACAGATGGAGAAAACTGAGGTTGAATGAAGATGATTTGACCAGTCACATAGCTAGTGTCTGAGTTCCAATTTTATTTCAAATCTTCCTGACTCCAAGTCCAGCACTCTATCCACACTGCCATTTGCCTGCCTCCTGATTTCTTTCCTATTTTTATCCTCAGTGTTTTGAACATAGTGAATGCTTAATAAATGCCTTTTCACTTATTTAAGTAAAACTTGGCCAATCATAGCTGCATAAGGTACAGCTAGGTGGTGTAGCGAATAGAGCACAAGCCCTGAAGTCAGGAGGACCCGAGTTCAAATAAGCCTCAGACATTTGACACACTTATTAGCCGTGTATCCTCAGGCAAGTCACTTAACCTAATTGCCTTGCCTCTCCCTACAAAAAACAAAAACAAAACAAACAAACAAAACAATAACTGTATAAGACCAGGGACAATTAAAGGTAGACTTGTAGAACATAGCATTTTGTCTGATTAAAGTTTATACTCCTTGATTATTAGATATTGCTGAGATTATACAACAATAGAAAACTTTAAGAGATAGGTACTAATGTACTACTACTTAAGTATGAAGAAGAAATGGGGTATAATCAAAAGTTTTGAACTTGGAACTATCAGAGCTGGATTCACATCTCTGATCTATTTGCTATCTGTGCAACCTTGAGCAAATCAATTAACTTGTCTAAACCTCATTCTAATTATCTCTAAAATGAGAGTGTCACACCATGTGAATGAACTGAACAGTTATTAAGCACCTACAATGTGCAAAGAACAGTGCTGAATGAGAGGAATGCAAATTAAAAAGATGGTATCTGCTCTCAAGGGACTCACATTCTACTTATAATAAACATTCTTGCATTGGAAAGATTTCAAATGCACTACATATGTGAAGGATAGCTAGTCAGTCAATAAAATTTATTAAGCACTTAGTAGGTACTGAGATGAAGGTACTTGGCTTGGGGACATGGTACAGAAAGAGAGAGTCTGTAGTGCTGTCTGAAAAGGAAGGAAGACAATAAACCACCTGTGATCCTTCCTTAAAATGAGATTCTAGGAGGAACCATCCAAACAGATGAGGAGAGGGGTGGGATGGAGCGGAAGAAGGTACTTCTAATTTGTGAAATAGAGGACTAGAATGAGCTTCATAGTATTCAGGTCTTCAAGGTACAGTGGCAAAGCAGATGGTATTGCCTCTTCCCAAATGCCATTTCCACAGATACTATTATATCAGTTTCTGAGGTCAATAGTTTGGCACTGGCCTGGAAGTATTACTATTACCAAAGCTCTTTGGTTCAGGGTTGTACACTGTCTTCATCAGAGTATGAGGGGAGATGGTGATCAAGGTAGTAGTGGTAGTAGTGTGACTTCCCTGGCATGTTCTGCCTCCCATCTCTCCCTGAGGAGGGTTCCCTGCCACTTTCAGTTGGGTTGGCTTGCCTTCTGTAAGACTATCATTTGGTGGACACTTGTTGGGATCAAATGACCCCTTGTTCACAGAAACTGCCTCCATTAACAATGGCTGTGAGACCCAGCAGCTGGGCCAATGGTCTTGGGAGGGGGGGTGCTGTCATTGTCAGAGCTTTTGCATTTACCCTGCCATTAGTAGCAGTTCACCAGCAGCTACTATTTTTTATTTCTTTTTATTGATTTCTTCCTTCAGGGATGGCTGTGGGGCTGGACTAGAAGCATGTCCTGTGGACTGGGAGGACATTGCTATTCTCAAAGCTTTTAAGATCAGGGTCCTTAGGTGTCTCTATCAGAGACTGAGGGAAGTTAGTGGTGAAGGTGATGATAATGGTTTGAATTGCCTGGTATGTGGTTCCTCTCATCCCTTTGTCAGAGTGTCTTACCTTGAGAAGAAATCTTGGAGACTCTACCACAGGTTCCCAAAGTAGGTGACACTGTGTCCTGGGTGGGGGGAGCAGGTGCTGAAGCCATCAAGGGAGGGTAGAGGTGGGGCAGTAGTAGTTTGAAATGACCCAAATTAAAAAACAAATGTTAAAGGACTAAAGAAAGTAGATTGGGAAGTGGTTACTGTGTTGTATTTTGTTTTGTTCTTTTGAAAAGGGGATGGTAGGACAAACATGCTTGGGAACCTTCAATGCCATGATTTTCCATATGAGACATCTGAAGTCCCAAAGATGGCTAACTATATAATAGCTAAGGTCACTGCCACCTCTAAATTTATTCCCCAATATTTCTATTAAAACAATTATGTCAATAAATTATATGGATTTAGTAGTCATTTTGATAGCTTAATAATCAATTTCCTCATATGTAAGTTGAGAGTAAATAATACTGGTACTCTTCTTGTTGAGATGAGGTGAGGCAAAAACTTTCTAAATCTTAGATCAACCAAACAAATATCATCTTTTATTTCCATTCATATAACTAGTACTGGAGAGGAATCTGAAAAATGTAGGTATTTTGTGAGAAAAGAAACCTTATGCTGTGGTGGAGAATTCATATTAAAATGAATCTGTTAAATATTATGCAAAACCTTGAGTAAAATATAATATCTTACCTTATTGTGTATATGTTTAAATTAAAACCAGCCAGTGATTTAGAAAAAGAAAGTTTAAAATAAGCACCTGAAATTTATGTAGTTTAATTCTTATGAAATATTTTATTTAAAATAAATTATTATATAGCATTGACTATAAACAGAAAAGTAACCATGACTGGCCACCAGAAACAACCAAATTCTCTTAAATGGGCAAACTTTATTTAGCATTTTAATAAGCATATATTTATGTACCAACCACTGTGCTATGTAACCAACTCTCTCTATCATCATGAATGAAAGGATATACACACACATACACATGTGTGAGAGAAATATATTGGACCTATGATTTCACTGGACCTACTCAGAAATTTATGATCTCATAGAGTTGCCTAGAGCACAGAAATGTCCAATGATGAGAGCGTTATCACACAGTCAGTATATGTCATAGTTGGTACTTGAAATCAGCTCTCTCCACTATACCATAGTGCCATTTATATCTATGTGTGTGTATGTGTATATGCAAGAAATTGAAGTCGTGAAAATCCTTTTTTGTATTTTGCATGGCAATGTATAACTTTTATTTTTAGAAAAAATAAATTTTTCACTTACCTTATTTGTATTCACTGCTGTGATAACCCACACACACTGCGCATTGCTATCATACTGGAATGGAAAGTTGGGAGATGTAAAGGTGCCACTTGGTCCTTGAAGATTAGAACCACATGTTTTCACTGCAAAAAGAAATTGTATCTTCAATAATATTTATTTTCAATCCAAGTATCAACATGCTAATACGATATATTTACAAAAATAATTTGGATACAAAATTGCACAATCATAACCCCACTAAATGATATTATAATTTTCCTTGTAATATTCTAATGCATAACATAAAAATTAAAATCTTGAGGTGTTTTTTTCTGAGTTCATGAACTCAATCTTTTCTAAATAAATTGAAACCTGGTCATGAATAATACATGTGAAACATGGTAAACTGTCTATTGATTTTAAATACGTTAGCTTAATTTTTAAAAGGTGCACTAGTCTAATAGTTTATTAGTAGAATTCTACAACATGAAAGAGAAGATTTAGATGAAAGAAGCTGGTTAGTAAAAACTGTCATTGATTTAATTTCGCAAGTACCTTTAAAGCATATGACACTATATTTTTGGTATCACTTTAAAAGGCAATTTTTCAATTGTTTACACATATAATAGTTAATTTTCTTGATACATTAATATTCTTCCTCAGAAACAAAATCTAGAGCTATTATGATGAGCTGCACAGATCAAGCTCATTAAATGCCACTAAATGTACAATGAGGGATTATTTTTTAAAGAGGTGATTTTTGCAAAAGCAAAAATATTTAGGCAATTTTTTTCTTTAATCCAGAAGTCATAAAGAGCACTCTGAAGAACAAAAATCAATAACTAGTACCATTATTGACCTTGGTATATATCATTTAAAAATTTGAAAAGTGATATTCTACATATATGTACATACAAACATACATACACACATATACAGAGGGGTTGATTGGGGCAATCGATTAATCATTATAACTCACTAAAAGTAATTATCTTAATTAGGAGAGAACATCTCTATTTAATCATTCAGTAAACAATGAGTTGAGGGATTGAGTGAAGAACTTGTGCAATAAAGGGGGGGGCTCATTTGCAATGAGCTTATTTTTAAGGCTTTCCTTATTTGCAGGAACCCACTATCCTTTGTCCCTTATAGAGAACCCTACTCCACTTTCAGAAGTTTTTTCAATTCAGTGCTCTCAGATAACCTGATTGTTTTACTGACTGCCATAGAAACCACATTTGGACTGATTTTGCATTAGCAGGGATCCATTCATGGAAATTTCAGGTGTTGCCTGGTAGGTGGACCAAGAGGAAATTTGCCTAGATTTCCAGGAGAATCACCTATGTTTCAGTGATTCTGGAAGAAATTTTGATGCGCCCTGTGTAGAAAATGAATACCAAGAAAATTTTTTTATAGAAACTCTTCAGATGACTGCACTAAAGGAATTAATGAGGTTTTCTTTCAGGGCAGTTTGGTATAAAGGGTAAGGACATAACTTTTAGTCAAACCCAAGATCTTAACTTGCTGGGGAGAATACCTAGACAAAATCTTCCTCACTAAGAAGGGAAAATAAATATTCTTTTCCTTCTCCTCCCCACCCCATACTTTTGGGAGGAGGGAGGGCACAGCAATTGGGTTAAGTGGTTTACCCAAGGTCACACAGCTAGTGTTAGGTGTCTGAGGTAACATTTGAACTCAGGTTCTCCTGTCTCCAGGGCCAGTGCTCTATTCATTGAGCTACCTAGCTGCCCCTCTGTTTCCTTTTCTTTATTGTATTTGAGTTGAAGATGAGCTTTTGTAATCCTTGAGACAGGCAGAAGGGAAGGAAGTTTCTACTATGTGCCAGGATTTGTTGTAAGGGCTTTATTAATATTATCTATATGAGCTAACAGTAATAATAATAATAATAATAATAATAATAATTGCTCACATTTAAATAGCACTTACTATGTGCCAGGAGTTTTGCTAAGCACTTTATAATTATCTCATTAGATCCTCACAACAACCCTGGGAAGTAGGTGCTGTTATTATCCCCATTTTACAGTTGAGGAAACTGAGAAAAACAGAAGAGACTTGCCTAGGAATATACAACTAGGAAGTATCTGAGGCTGGGTTTGAACTCAGGTACTCCTGACTCCAGGCCAGTATTCTATCCAGTGGGCCATTTCACAGCCAGGAAGAAAAGGGAAAAGAAGGGAAGAGAAGAGTGAGTTCATTTACTAAACCCCACCATGTTACAGATATTGTGCTAAGCACGTTACAAATATTATCTCATTCGATACACACAATAGCCATGGGAGGTGGATGTTCTCATTACCATCATTATACAGTTGAGGAAACTGAGGTAGACAGAGGCTAAACAATTTGTCCTGGATCACACAGTTAGGAAAGCCTGAGGTCATATTTGAACACAATTATTCCTATCTCCATACCTAGCACTCTATCCACTGTACCAAACTGCATTACCACGTACTTGAAAGTATATACAGTTCTTGCTTAAGTAAATTTGCATTATGGCAAATTCAACTTTAAGTAGTGATTTCTGAAAGAAATCAACTTTAAAAAAGCTGCCCCAAACAAACAAATAAAAACCCCCCAACAAAACCCTGTGTTAACTTTACAATTCAGTACTGTGCCCTCTCTCTCCATTCCTGCCCCTCCCTTCCACAGCCTCCCACTCATATTCCCTACCACCAAAATAAAATAAAATAAAATCTCCAAGTGAAAGCAGGACTGAGGCATGGAGAGACCACTTCTGGGTCAGGAAATAGGAGCTTGGATTGAG
Source organism: Pseudocheirus occidentalis (assembly GCA_028646575.1). Classification (NCBI taxonomy): domain Eukaryota; kingdom Metazoa; phylum Chordata; class Mammalia; order Diprotodontia; family Pseudocheiridae; genus Pseudocheirus; species Pseudocheirus occidentalis. Next base: position 16,284 of record JAQQSW010000667.1, read on the forward strand.
AACTCCTGTGCTGAGAGAGACCTTTGCCTGGTCTAGGTGCCCAGCCCCTCATATGTGTTGGCCCTGAATGCCTGCACTGCCTTTACATGGGTAACACATGTCTGTCCCTGGCCTCCACATCATCTATCCTCTCCTGTCTGCATCTGTGTCCTGCCCATATGTATCCATTAAAAGTTCTTCTTGATTCTGGCCATGTCAGGTGGGGTCCTCCTGCTTTCACGTCTATGACTCTGTTCCCTACTATTATTGAACAGTGTGCCAGTCCTCTCCCTGCCTCCCTCCCTCCCCTTCCCTGAGTCCTCTAGCAAATTCACATTAGTAAAATCACTTTAAGTAGAGGTCTGCAAAATGGTCCACTTATGTGTAAAGAAAGAACTCTTTGTATAGGAAAATATTAATGAATGCATTACATTACAAACAGTGCCACTCAGGCTTTTCTGGACACATTTACCCTATGAAACTCTGAGGAAAATATTCAAAAGTGCTAATGCAGAGCTCTACAAATCACTAGAGAGCTATCTAGGTTTGGGGATAATAGACACTGGCAAACATATGCCAGTGAATTTTCTGAGAATGGCAAATATTAAACTGGGGAGAGTCAATTGCTTGAGTCAATCAGTCATCCTATCTAAATTAATTATTGTAAATAGGTAAGAATATTTCCAACGAATCATTTAATCAAAGGCACTGAGTAAGTGGCAAGTAGCAAAACTGGACCTAGAACCTACAGCTACACATAGATTATCCCACCTAAGTCCCATAATAAATAACCCTATGAGGTAGGTATTGCAGGTATTATTATTATATCCATTTTACAGAAGAGAAAACAGAGGCTCCAGAGTCTGAATAACTTGCTCACTCAAGAAAGTAAATGTCAGAATCAAGATTCAAATTCAGTTCTTCCTGACTTGCAATCTAGCAATCTGACAAGACAGGAATATTCAAATTACCTTCTTCTGCCTTACTGAGAAAAATATTCCAGATAATATTGTTCATTAATATGTAATGATTAATATAAAATCAATATATGAGACAACCAGTAAAGTCCAGTTCCCTTAGGCTTTAGACACTCTTAAAGTAGAACTTAAATTAACAGTAGACAACTGATAACAATCACAAAGTAATGATGCATAAATGTTGAGAAGCCAGAAGAGAAATAGAATTCAAAAATAGATTCACAAACCACTGAGATCTTTTTATCCCTGCAAATCCCTACAAAAAGTCTGCGTCCCAATACATCTTTTTAAACCCTGATTTATTAGACCAAAGATCATGATAACTTCAAAAACTTTCCAAGTAAAGTCAATGATATCCGAGTATAATGGTGATTAGAAGATATACATTGGGAGGTAGAATTAAAGGATTATTTTGGTAAAAAAGCCAACCACACTTATGCAAGCTACATTCTTTTCCATTGAGCTTCATGTTAATAAGTGATAGGAAATCCATTTGAGCCCAATGGCCTAATATTTTCAAATATCATAATGTCATCTGGATAAAGGATGATGTTGAACAACCTTCATGATTCTGCATGATTCTGCACCTTAAAAATACAAGTCATTTCTCACTTTTCATTCTACAAAAGCTAATTCTCTAATTTGAAGGGGAAGGAAAACAACCTCTTTTGGAAAGTTTCAAAAGAAGTCAGCATAGACTAAAAATTTTTTTCTGAGAAAATGAATATGTGAACCTTTAATTCAGTAAAACAACTTTGCATTTTATAATGAAAACATTTTATTTAAAGTTTGTTTATTCATAACTCCCTACAACACATAAAACAGAGATAACAATTCTTCCTCTATTTTTGAAAAGTTTCTGTGAGGTTAAAACAAATCCATAGAAGTGAAATCGTTGCAAAAAAATGTCAAAGGAGTTACAACAGGGAAGAATATGTTTATTAAGCCAAATTCTCTCTTTTCTGGCAAATGCCACTTCCTTATGTAAGTAACTATAAAACCCACAAATTATCCTGTGTTCTTCTACCATATAGTGTCTACATTCAGAGGCTTAACTAGAGCAGAGTAGTTAAGGTATTATTATAGGTTTTGAAATCTAGAATAGGTTATGCTTCTCCCCTCACTCCTCTACCAGCTTCTAGCCTCATAGGATTGGGTAGGGAGATAGCCTGGGAGAGAATTGAAGGGTGAAGTTATTTGAGGTCATGGTAAGGATGAAACATAGGATATTGTAAGGGAAGTCAAAAGGAGATGTGAAAAACCAATAGACTGTGATCAGATGGGGGGACTTCCCGATTTTTGAATATAGAGATGCACATTTGTTTATTATGGCAAGATCAAGTATCTTCCCATCTTTGTATGGGCATGAAGTTGAGTGGAAGAGTAGATCATAGGAAGCAAGTAGGTAGAGGAACTGAGTGGTTAGAGTATTTGAGGGAGAAACAATTTGTATGTTGAAGTCCTCTAGTATTAGGGAAGGAATTTAGGAGGACAGAAAAATAGTGATCAGGGTATAGAACTCAATGAGGAAGGAAGATCTGTAAACAATAGCTACCAAGATTGTGATTGGGTAATAGATATGAATAGCATAAACCTCAAAGGAAGGGAGGTTACTGAGTGATGGAAGAAAGATGATAATCTGGAAGTGCCACTGGAGAAAAAGAATATTCAAATTGACCTATCTTGACCAGTAACTTGAGGGGAATAAGTGAAGGTGCAACCAGTACTACAAAGGGTGGCCAGGGAGGCTGTGTCAATCATGTCTTGCCATGATCAAACTATGAGTAATAGACTGAAATTGCTGAGAGATAAGTTCTCTCTCTCTCTCTCACTCTCTCTCTCTCTCTCTCTCTCTCTCTCTTTCTCTCTCTCTCTCTCTGCCACTTCAGCATATATAACAGATTCATTTTCAAGTCATATCCAAGTCTACCCTGCATTAGATGGCCTCTAAGGACCCTTTTAATGCTATGATTCTGTAATTCTTTAGGAAGAAGAGAAGGGCAACATTCTGATGCCCTGCCCTCATTTGTCCAACTCTCCAAAAACTAACATCTCAGCCAAACGAATTGGCTTTTGAATAGATATTGGCAGTTGAAGTTGTAGACTATTTTGGTTGTGCTCTGAGCAGTTCCTTAGTCTAACTCCCCAAATGTTCATTGAGAAGGAAGTAATGTAGTGTAGTGGAATGGGCATTTGGCAGAGCATAAGGAGACTTTCAATTCTTGTCTGAGTTCTATCACTACAACAAACAAGCTACATAACCTTGGACAAAAGTCATCTTTTCTGAGCCTCAGTTTTATTATCTGTAAAATAGAGACAGTTTGATTGAATGATCTCAGAAAGTTCTTTACAGAGCTGACATTCTATGATCTCTCTCATTCATGATTCCTTCTAGTGAGTGTAATGAGATAAGCAAAGACAGTTACCATATTATAAACCTCTAAATAACTTTGGTTTTCATGTGCCTGTGACAGTATGACTATTTGTGATCATTAAAATGCATAACTAGATGTGTATAAATGGTGGAGATGACATTTAAAAACCTAAACTGGGAGAGTATATATTTATATATGCTAGTTTTTACGCTTGGATGGCCTTTTCATGAGAGCTGGACAAAATCTACTTATGGCTTTTTCCTTACGATGGCAAATGGTGACTATCATTTTGCTTAGAGTATAATCTATTAATCACTTGGGGTTCCTGTAGAGCTGGTGGACCAAATAGTAAATCCAGTTATATTGTTTCTGTCACCTCATTCTGGTATCATAAAAAGTTGCCTGACTTGATTAGTTGGTTAGTCCTGATTGTCAGCTTTAACCATGCTTATGGTCATCACATTTGTATTAAGAGAGACATACCTAAGGCTCTCTATTGGTAATATAATGACTAACTTTAAAATTCAATCAGAAGGAAAGGCCAGAATCCTCTGTGCTACAAAATAAATAAACCTGAATTCTTTCCATCTCTCATATTCCAATGGAAACAATTCTACAAGTAATTGTTGTCCTTATTGATAAAAATATATATTTAGTCTGGGATAGAACTGATATAAAAAAATCTAATTCTCTTATTTCATTTGAAGGCGAAGGAAAACAACGTCTTTTGGAAAGTTTCAAAAGAAGTCAGCATAGACTAAGAAATTTTTTTTCTGAGAAAATGAATATGTGAACCCTTAATTCCCTGGCTAGGGGGTGGGCATAGGGGCAAGTATAGGAATGGATATATTTGAGTAGAAAAATGATTATTTTCTAGTATATTATATAAGTGGATCACACAAGCATGCATCTTCTAGCTCCTAACATTTTCTGTATAGCATATCAATTTATGTCAACAATTCAATATTCACAACTAAATTGATTTCATAGTGTCTTTAAATCATCATCTAGAATCTTTCACTTATATTTCTGAAGACTAAATAAATATTCAGTGGATAGTTAGATTCGTGTACATATTTTTTCCCCATTTCAGAAAATGTTTAACTCAGAGATTCTTAACCTGGGATCTAGGAGCCTCAAGGGAACCATGGCTTGATTTCAGGTAGCCCATGAACTTAGATGAGAAAAAAAATAACATTTTAATTTTCACTAAGCTCTAAATGAAATATATCATTTCCTTCAATTATTTTAAACCATTATTCCGAGAATCTGTCCACAAGCCAAAGGTGTCCATCACACACACACATACACACACACACACACAAAGACAGAGACAGAGAAAGAGAAAGAAAGAGAAAGAGAGAGAGAGAGAGAGAGAGAGAGAGAGAGAGAAACACAAAGGACTGCTGATATAGCCTTTCTTACATAGCCCCTGAATAAATCATAAAGAGTAGAAATACAATTTAATCAACATTTATATTGTATTTTCTGGTTTTCAATGTAGATTAAATCTATATGAACCTTGTTTGATCCTCACAGTACTTTGATATAAGTACCATAAGTGTTATCACCCCCATTTTATAGATGAGAAACATGAAATTCAGAGAGGCTAAATAAATGACTTAGCCATGACATACAACTACTGACTGCAAAGTGGAATTTGGACCACGGTCTTTTCCTACTGAATACAACACACTTTTTACTATCTCATATACCCCTCTAAGTAAGAGCCATCAGACTCAATTTATATCTTATATTTAAACCTTAGTTTGGAAGCACACTAGGTATTTAATAAAAACTTGCCAGTCGATTGATTAACATGATCTTTTCCTTTCAGTGGACAGTAGGCTGAATTTAGATTCAAAAGGGAGGGGCTAAAATCTTGATTCTGTCACTAGCAACCTGTAAAACTCTGGACAAATCAATGAACCTTACCAGGCTTCAGAGTCCTCAAATGGAAAGTGAGGGAACTGTACTAGATAACCTTGAAGTTCCTTTCTGGCCCTCTTCCTCTTCAACCTACTCTACTTTGAGGGAATTTCAGTTCTCTGTTCAGTTTTTTTTGGGGGGGAGGAATTATAAATAAAGGCAGCTATGATTATTTTTGATTGAGTATAAGTATCTTTTTAATTTTTAAAAATAATATATTTAGGATGCTCTAGAAGTCTTTTTAAAACCTCACTAGCATTAATAATACAACAGAATTTAACATAGGGAATGACAACCTATAGCATATGTGCTCCAGAGAGCATTTGAGATGTTTGAGACAAACTTTCACTAAAAATGTGAAATAATAATAGCCTCCATTCATACAGTGTTTAAGGACTGTACTTGCAAAGCAACATGTATGTGTGTATGCATGTATGTATGTGTACACATGCACACATATATAATCAGATTTTAGCTTCATAACAATCCTATGAAGTAGGTACTAAAATATTTCCAGTCCCATTTAACAGATGAGGACACTCAGGGTAAGAGGGGTTAACTGACTCGGCTACAATAGACCACCCAAAGTGCAAAGTACATACAAATAGCAAGTTTATTGTTGTTGTTGTTGTTGTTGTTGTTGTTGTTATTTGCTTTCTGGAGGGAGCAAAAATTGAGGTTAGGTTACTTGTCCAAGGTCTCACGGCTAATAAGGGTAAAGTGTCCGAGGTCAAATTTGAACTCAGGTCCTCCTGACTCCAGGGCCAATGCTCTATTCACTGCACCCCCTAGTCACCCCACAAGTAATCTTTAAAAATTTTAAACTTAAATATTAGAACTTAAATACACAACAAGAAAAGAAAAAGAAACATTATAAACTTAAATATTAAAACTTGAATACAAAATACGAAAAGAAAAACATTGTCATGGGCACAGCCAAACATGAGAGGACTTATAATATGCAACAATCAATTTACATTTCATAAAAGCATATATAATAAATGCTACACATTGTGTTCTGAACTGCCCGTCTTTTCTTTGCTTCCTTGTAAGTTTCCTTTTGTTCTCTGCTGTACACACAAGTAATTTCAAGGAAGAAAAGTTTCACAACAGCTGGCATCAGAAAAGGAGGCAGCAGTGGATTTGTGTGCTGAAGGAAGCCAGAAATTCTGAGTCAGAGAGAAGTACATTCCGCTCCAGGTAAACCAACTGTTACAAAAGCAAGGATGTGAAAAATAAAGTATCATGCATAGCTAGAAGACTGTTTTGACTAGGATGGAAAGTTGATGAAGGGGAGTCATATGAAATGAGATGGGAAGGGAAGGTGAAGAGCTATAGCATGGAGGTCCTTAAATAAAAGGTCAAGAATTAAAAAAAAATTATCACAGAAATGATAGAGAGGCATCGAAGAATAATACTATTAAAGTAATAACTACAAGTTTTTTGATAATGGTCTAAAGAATGAGTGATTCCTTTCAAGTACCTTATTTTCAAAAAAGATTTACTGAACACAAGGAATCCAGCATACAAAGTAAACTCTAATGATAGAATAACAGATATTATGGTTGATAATTTGGGACAGACTCCTACCTATGCTACTTGTTCCTATGCCCAGTTCTGGGATTTTAGAAAGTGGAATACACAGGTATGTCAAGGGGATGGGAAGATTGAAATATAGAAGAAGAAATATGGATTTTTGAGATCTACTCTTGATTCTGTCACTAGCTGTATCACTTTGAGTGAGTAATTGAATACCTCTGTGACTCAATTTCCTCACCTGTAAAATGGTGGAGGTGATATAGATCATCTGAAGTCCCTTCTAGCTCAAAGGATCAAATTAATTAACATTTTTAAAGCACTTTGTATACCCTAAGTCTACTATGTAAATGTTAGCAATTCTTTTTATTAATATGCAGTTATTTATATTATTCTATGGGCTTATGAAAAGCCATCCACTACCTGACCTCTTTTGTTAGCTTAGCTGCCCTTCCAACTTGACTTACAGAACACTAAGACAAAGAGTCTACTATTAAAAATTTTTTAACTGATATGTAGGGAATAGTATTAATCTGAATAAAGTCAAATGGCAAAAATACCGGCCTATCTGGCTTTAGGAGAAATCAGTCCTTCTAGATTTTAAATCCTTAATTATTTGAAAATTATGTTGTCAAAGTTGAAAAATAGGAAGAAGGAAATAAAATGAGAAAAATAAAAAGAAAACATCAAAGATGGATAAAATCAAGTTGTTTAGCTATTGGATTTTAATTTATCTAAATCCTAGGAGATTCTGAAAATGATAGATAGGAATCTCTGGGATTTTTATTCATAGTATACCTCTGAGTGATATACAACAAACCCTACCTTTTTTTTAAAAACAAGAATGCATCTGGGGTGAAGTGAAATTCATTTATATCATGTGAGCCTTGACATGATGTGGTGAAAATTGGTGGGAATAGCAGTTGGTGGGAAATGAAGAGACCTATATTATTTCCAGGCCTTGTCACTAACTGGGTATTTGTCTTTAGGCAAGTCATATAGCTGTTTATTTTCTGATTCTCATCTCTAAAGATGGTAAATTAATACACTCCCAACTCACTTCATAGAGTTAGGAAGATAAAATCATATAACAGATAAGAAAACACCTTGAGAAACATAAAAATAACAAAAAAATCAAAATTTGATATTGTTTAATTATGGTAATTCATTTAACCTCAAGTAAGCAAATGAGAAAGCACTGCTCATTTTTCTGTTCATAGTTGCATGACTATGGGGGGTAGAACACTTTATATAATGCCAAATGACTTTGATGTGTTGATTAGTTTTGATTAATTGCTTTTCTTTTCTTCTCTTTTTTATTCTTTGCCTATAAATTATGGTACTCTGATAGGGAGAGGGAAGAAGGGATACAACTGGAAATGTAGGCTATATAAAAACAAAAAAAAACTATCTAAAAATATTACAAATTATTTAAAATACTATATTTATCATTAAATATTAGAGTTCTGGCCTTAAAGTCAAGAAGAACTGCATTTACGTCCAGGATCTGAAACATACTGGATATTGCTTAACCTAGAGAAACTATCTACTTACATTATTAGGAGTTTTCTCACCCAAGAGTTTGTTATAACCATGAAGTCACAGATCCAGCACCAGTCCCTGTCTTTATAAATCTTACATATTATTATTCACTGATTCAACTATTCAATTAGCTGAATAATTCAACTGTTAAATTCCTACTGTAGTAGGATGCAATGGGTCATATTGGACAATTGGGAAATACAGCAATCTCTTATTCAATTGTAGGAAGAATAAGATATGAGAAGAAAAATCAAATACATACATGCATATACATGTTATCCATATGTACACATACACATGCATATATGTTTAGAGTATCTGTATTTATCTAGTCTGTCTCTCATGATAGCTATGGAATTTGTCCACATCTCTGCCTTTTAGGCACTTTTATCTTCTTTTAAGGCTCAGTTCATATGTCACCTCATCTGTTAAGTCTCTTGAGCCATAATCTTCCCAATTGCTACTGTTCTCTCACTTCTCAAATCACTTCAGATTTATGCATTTTTTGTACATATACTACTTTCCCAATTGAATACAGACGATAGGTACTATTTCTTTTTTATCTTTGTGTTTTCTGAAACTCTACATGGAGACAACAAACTAAAGTACTTCTAAGGTAAAATAAACTGTTAATTATGTAAAAAACTGTAATTGCAAGTAATTTTCAAGTCCAGTGGAAATATTCAGTATGAATTCAAATAACCTGGTCATTTTACTGGTATATTTGTACTAATTTGGACCTAAATATATTATGTTATTTAGGTATATTGTATACCACCAAAGTATATTGTATTTAGGTATATTGTATTACTAACCAAGACTTCTGACAATAGTGTAATTGACTATAAAGAAAAAGGTACTATATTCAATCATATAATCATATTAGAACATAAAATCATAGATCTATAGTTTAAGGGATCTGAGAGACCTGTTAGAGCAGCGGTTCTCAACCTGTGTGTTATGTTCAATTTGTAAGAATGGAAATACATTCTGCATATCAGATATTTACATTACGATTCATAACAACAGCAAAATTACAGTTCCGAAGTAGCAACAAAAATAATTTTATGGTTGGGGGGGGTCACCACAACATGAGGACCTATACTAAAATGTCACAGCATTAGGAAGATAGAGAACCACTGTGCTAGAGTAACTCTTCCTTTTGAAAGTGAAGAAACTGATGTTCAAGCAAATTATGTAACTTATTCAAGATTAGAAAGGTAGTAAGTGACACAGAATGAATTTTAACTCAGTTCCTCTGACTGCAAAAGTAATGTTTTCCCATCATGGTACCAGGATGTCTCTATGTCCAAGAGAATGTCATTGTGAAGAAGTGGTAATCTACTTAAAATCTAGGAAAAAGACAGTCAGCAGAACAGCAAAAGCAAAAGAATTTATTAGAGGGTCTCCAGATTTTTCCAGTGGGGTTGGTGCTCTTTTCCTAATACTAGCATCAGTTAAAGAGATGAAAAAATAATACCAGAGTGACTGAGGGCATTTATCAGATTACAAGGTTTCTGAAAATTTCAATTTAAAAGACCCAACTCCCTTTGCTCTAAATCTATTCTCATATTTTTAGCTATAATTTAGACTCCTGGTTGGATCTACTTACTCAATGGAAGTTCCTTGTACAATAAACCAAGTTAGCCAATTGTCCTTCTGGTTTAGTTCTCTGCAAAACATATTACACACTTGAACTTTTCCAAGTTACTTTATTTTTCTTGGTTTCAGTGTCTTCTACTGTAAAATGGGATAGTTGGGCTAAATGATCTTCAAAATCCCTTCCAACTCTAAAATCCTATATATTTGAACAGTATCCTTGGTTACTGTGATGGTAATGTAAATGGCAAGATCTTTTCCATATATCAATAGGCCCATGTGACCTGCTTAAGTCATATGAAAATCTAAAACACATGAGTTTGAGTTGTATACTGCCTGTGGTAGGAGGAGCTTTCTGAATGGGTGGAACAGGAAAGGTGGAAGAGAGCTGTGAGGAAGTTGGTTGAGCAGCTAGAGCTGAGGGAGAGACAGGAAGAAAGCAGCTAGCTGTGATTGAGAGGGTGTTTGTGGGAAGGCCCTAGCAGGGGACTTGGGGATGGTGGTGCAATCTGCATTGTTATTCTGTATGAATTTTTTTGTTCACTGTGATAGATTTGGCTTTCTGGTGTTTGAATAAATGTTTTGGTTCTGTCTTCCGTGTGGGGAGCCTGTTCTGTTATATTTTGTGATTTAGAATTATGCTGGCATGTTCACAGCTGCAATAGACACTATGAATATTTTGTTGGTACTACAGTTGCCCAGCGCCTGATTATAACTCTTTAGACCAGTGAAATCAAAAACCTTAATCTTAAAACAAGTTCCTTGATCTGTGATAACTCCACCAGCACGCAGATACAATATTAGAAATTAGTTGGAACTCTTATCCATCTTTTACCTACAAAAATACTTATGTAAGAATATGTTATATAGAAGGAATAGCAAGTAAAGAGAGACAGATTTCTAAGAATGTTCACTGTGTGTTGCCCAAGTGGAATATTGTTAATGGAATGATGGATTATGACCAGACTTCATGCTCAAGCTTTAAGGACATTAGATATGTTTTCAGATGAGTAGGCTATTAAAAATTTTTTTTCCTCTTAAAGATGGAGATGTGAAAAAGGGTCTGACAAAAATGAACATAGCTGCTATTTCAAAAATTAGATTTGGAAACAATTACTTTCTTTTGCCATTGCCGAAGCTCTGCTCTTAATCTAAGAAATGAAACATTGGCATGAAAAGAATTCTGAAGAAGAGGAAGATAAGGCTATTTGACCAGATTGCCAGACAGTCTGCTGAAATGGATATGCCTAATAGAGTGTCCACTGTGATGAAAAACGTGATCTGTCTATCTAACAGAGATGTTCAAAGTTGCTGGATAGAATATTTTATTGTCTAATTCTATAGGAACTAAGCCTATTGTAAAAGGGGAAAAGGCTCTATTAATGAGTAGAATTCCAGAATTGGCAATGATAAATGAATTGGAATGTCTGTGAGTAAGCCAACTCAATATAATCTCAAAACCTTTCAGAAAGAGCTTCTTTACAAGGGTAGAGAAACCCAGCAAAGCTGATGGTTTCTAAGATCTTTCTTATTTACTGTTTAAAGTGTCCAGTTTTTGCACCTAAACTATTGCTTTGTTGTTATTTTTCAGTCATTTCAGTTGTATCCAACTCTTTGTGACCACACTTTGAGTTTTCTTGGCAAAGGTATTGGAGTGGTTTGACATTTCCTTCATTTTTATAGATGAGGACATTGAGGAAAAGAGGATTAAATGACTTTCCCAGAATGACAATGTTGTTAAGTACTTGAGGTCAGATTTGAACACAAAGGTGAGTCTTCCTGACTCCAGGCCTGGTACTCTCCTACAACTACACTGAACCTTAGCTACTTGACTTTAGTGGTAGGGGATGCCAGCTACCCATCCCAAACTGTGCTCTACTGTGTCCTCAATATCTGCCAGTTCTGATCTTTCTCATTAGCATTAACCTGGGTCTAGGTCCTCTTTGACTCCCATCTCTATTACTACATCCATTTGCCATCCTTCAAAAATCAAAAAGAAATTGAACAAAAGGTTATGTCTCGGGTATTATGGAATTTCTTTTTTGGACTGTTCTGCTTCTCATTGTCTTACAGAATCACTTAGGACACTCATTGCATAGATGAGGAAATTGAGGCAAAGAGGGTTAAGTAACTTGCTCAGGTTCACATAGTAGGGCTCTTGACTCTGAAGCTGATTCTTTAGCCATAGATAAATGGGCAAAAACAAAACAACTCTTGCTTTAAAGGATTTTATGTCCGATATTATATTAGACATGGTGTATGTCCTCATCTATGTTATCAGTGTTTAAATCCTGGTGATATAGCCATCTGCTGAATAAATAAAATACAGTTAAGAAGGGAAGAAATGGGGAACAAAGTTCTAGGAAGGACATCCCCTCTCTGTGCACTCCCTCACATCACTCATTGTCATTTCTTTATCTTCTCTGATTGAATTAGTGGCTATGCCACTGGAAGCTTTTAAAAACAAAATTAAACCAAACTAAGCCTACTGTGTACCAGAGATGTTGAAATAATTCTGTTTGAAATTTTGAGGCATATTGGAAAGCACAAAACCATGTGGAATGTGACTCCTATAGGTTGAGGTGAGGAAATTTTCTATACTTTTCACTAGCCATAATACCTTACAGTACTCCTTGCCCCATAGGGGACAGTGGGAACACTTTTATTTGGTGATTTGAGTTAGTTCTAGGCAGAAAGCAGAGATATATTTTCTAGTCAGTCACGGAGAAAAAGACAAATATTCAAGGCAGAAAGCAGCTTCAAGAAGATAGTATACTGACAGCAATCAGCCATCAGTAACTTATTAAGAACTAATTAAATGTTAGGCATTGTGTTAAGGATCTAAGGTGATAAACAAAGAAGGCCTGTGTTTCTTGAGTGCTGGGACTCCCTTTTGCCTTTCTCTGTAGCCCTAGCACTTAGCACAGTATCTAGCATATAGAAGGCCCATAATATAATCTGGTTTCTGTTTTTTTTAAATATACATATTAAATACACATGTTAGATAGAATGGTGGCACAGTGGCTAGAATTCTGGGCCTGAAGTCAGGAAAACTCATCTTTCTGAGTTCAAATCTGGCCTTAGACACTTATTAGCTATGTGACTCTGGGCAAGTCACTTAACCCTCTATGCCTCAATTTCCTTATCTGTACAATGAGTTGGAGAAAGAAATGTCAAACCACTCCAGTATCTTTGCTAAGAAAACCCCAAATGGGGTCATAGTCAGAAACAACTGAATTATACAGAATAGAATTCAGCAGTTCTCAACCTGTGGGTTATGTTCAATTTGTAACAATGAAAATACATCCTGCATATCAGATATTTACATTACAATTCATAACAGTAGCAAAATAACAGTTATGAAGTAGCAACAAAAATAATTTTATGGTTGGGGGTCACCACAACATGAGGAATTGTATTAAAGGGTCCTGGCATTAGGAAGGTTAAGAACTACTGGAATAGATAAAAGGTAAACTCAGAGGAAAGGCACACCCACCTGGGAAGACTATGAGAGACATACTTCAGAAGGTGGAATTTAAACTGAGGTCTCAAGGAAGCAATGGAAACTTAAGAGGTAGCATTAAGGAAGTAGAATATCACAAACATGAGGACAGCTAATACAAAGGCATGGAGATAGAAGATAAAGTATCCGGTACAGTAAATGGGGGGTGGGGGTGGCAAACTACCCCTGAGGGATAAAACCTGCCCTCAGTCTATTTTTTTAATGATGGTAATATCTAAGAATGCTTTTAAATTTTTAAATTGGATATTTTATTTAAAATATATTTTAGAATATTCTTAGCTCCCTGGCAGTACAAAAACAGTCAGTGGGCTACATTTAGTCTTCCAGTAGTAGTTTGCCAATCCCAGCTGAAGGGAGAGAACTAATCTTAGCAAAAGAGAATTGAGTTGTAGAGAAGACCTACTGAGACCACTTGACAAACTTACCCAGAGGAGATACTTTACCTAGTGTGGAACAGCATAAGGATTCCAGAATAAGAATGAAGAGAAAGGATATATGGAACTTGTAGTACTGAAGAGGTGAGGTCCCTTGGTCTCATGTGGTTCCTTATATAGGTATCTTATTATACTTAACATCTAGGTGTCTGTTACCCCCCAAATTTTGTGTATATCTATGGGATAATATATACCCGATTTGTGGAGAGGGGCATGTTTTATATCTTCTGGCCTTATTATGCTATTGTGTTAAATTCCTTAGCCTTGAGATACTTTTGTCTGTTGACTAAAGGTAAAAGTAAAGACTTGTGAGCTTTGGTCAGATGTCTAGACCCAGAGAACTAATCTTTTGAAACTTGGGGAAAGCCTCCCTAAGGAGGATCCAATGTATGAGTACAAGTTGGGGTAATACCTTACAGAAGGAATACTATATACTATATACATCTATATATACATATATGCAATATATATACACATAATATCTGCTTGTTACATATAGGTATGTAATACTATATACATATATAGAATATAATACTATATACATATATATATACATTATTTTTAAAAAACTATTATTTTGTTTACAGAATATTTAAAGATAAAGACTCTAATCTCCTTTGGATCAAATATTGCCTATTGCATGAATAAAGCCTATTAAAATTCCTTTGGATACAATGAACACTCTATAAAGTTGTTTCTTGAGTTTAGTAGTAGCTACTCTATAGACATACTAAAGCAGTGGTTCTCAACCTTCCTAATGCTGTGACCCATTAATACTTGTATGTGGTTGTATCTGCATGTGGGCGGAACCACCTGGAGATGGATAGAGGAGCAGTGTCTCGGTTCCTAATACCACTGGAAATATGTGTTTTCTGGTGGTCTTAGGTGACCTCTGTGACCCCTATGAAAGGGTCGTTTGACTCCCAAAGGCGTCACAACCCACAGGTTGAGAACTAATGAACTAAAAGGTAGGGAACCTTTAAATTGAAATGCGAGAAACATTAGCTAACTGAAGATTAATCAGAAATTTTGATAAATATAGAAGAAAAGATAACAAGTCAATGGGAAAATATGACTGACTATAATCAATCAGTAAACATATATTGTCTACAAAATTAGTCTACTTCAAGAATTTGAAAGACTCCCATAGAATAGAAGAAAATGGTACAAATGTTGTTGTTAGGTATTATAAAAGCAGCCTCTAAAACACACACACAGACACACACACATACACAGTTTTTGTTTGATATGTCAAATTTAGCAGTATCATAATTGTCGTCCTTATTATTAGTTCTTACTCCCCAACACTGTGTTCTCAGAATATTTTTCTAATTACACCAGACATCTGAGTACTTTCTTTTTTTTTGATGCTTCACTATTTAAAAGTTTATTCTAAAAGGCAGTAGATTGAGTCTTCCCTTACAATAACTTAAACAATAGCTTTGATACATCCCTAAGCAGTCCACGAACACCTATCTATTCTATAGTTCTGTTTGATTTAATAATCCCTTCTTGGGCAAGGGCATTTGACTTGGTTTTCAGCTGTTCCTGCAGCACTAGAGGTGCTGTCCATTGCCATAACAGATGTCCAAAAGGAAGAGTAGGTTACTATATCTCTGAACTATCTCCTAAACATTACAATGGGTTAGAATTAATAACTCCAGAAAGACTAAATTATTATCCAGTGGCCACTGATGCATTTTCCTCAAACATGGTAAAAAGTTAAAAAGAAAAAACACACCTCTGTTCTAGCACAGGACACATCTATCACAATTATTTGGTTGTTGACACAACTAGGGAAGGGCTGGTCGACGTTTGCCTCTCCAAGTGTCTTTAATTTTAAGACCATTTGTTTCTTAATAATACTAGAGTAATATAAGAAGAAAATGGCTTCTCATTAGTCATACTGTGGTCCTGAAGCAGAAGCCTAAATACAACTGATGACAATCAAGATTATTCTCAGCCACAGAGGTGAAGAATCAGACTGTTCATTCTCAGTGTTTTCAGTCGAAACTATTCGGACTTTCTAGCTACCTCCTATTATTTGGGTTTCTATAGTTCTTGCTACCAATTATCTTGAACTGTGTGTCTCTGTGTGTGTGTGTGTGTGTAT
>JAQQSW010000668.1:0-15980 GCA_028646575.1 Pseudocheirus occidentalis
ATCCTGATTGTGTTTCCATAGTATTCAAATTGTTTCTTCTTGACAGCTTGTAATATTTTCTCCTTGATATGGGAACTCTAGAACCTGGCAATAACATTCCTAGGAATTTTCTTCTTGGGATCTTTTTCAAAAGGTGATCAGGGAATTCTTTCAAATTCTATTTTGCCCTCTGGTTCTAAAATATCAGGGCAATTTTCCTTGAAAATTTCTTGAAGGATGATTTCTAGGTTCTTTTTCTGATCATGGCTTTCAGGTAGTTCAATAATTTTTAAATTGTCTCTCCTGGATCTATTTTCCAGGTCAGTGGTTTTTTTTTCAGTAAGATATTTCACATTGCCTTCTATTTTTTTTTCATTTGTTTGGTTCTGTTTAATAGTATTTTGATTTCTAATAAAGTAATTTGCTTCCATTTGCTTCACTCTAATTCTGAAGGAATTGTTCTCTTCAGCAAGCTTTTGAGATTCTTTTTCCAACTGGCAAATTCAACTTTTCAAGGCATTCTTCTCCTCATTGGCTTTTTGGGCCTCTTTTGCCATTTGTATTAATCTATTTTTTAAGGTGTTTTTTTTAGTCAGGTTGTTGACTCTCTTCTCATGATTTTCTTGCATCATTCTCATTTCTCTTTCCATTTCATTTCTTTTTCCTCCACTTCTATTATTTGGTTTTCAAAATCCTTGTTAAGCTCCTCTATGGCTTGTAACCAGCTTATATTTTTCTTGGAAGCTTTTAGTGTGGGAGATATGACTGTGTTGTCTTTCTCCCATTCCATGCTTTGATCCTTCTTGTCCCCAAAAAAGGAATCTAAAGTCGAATTGTTGAGCTTGGTTTGCTTCCTTTGCCTGCTCATGCTGCCAGTCAATTTACTTGATTTTTGAGCCACAGTATATCTCTACTTCCTGGGGTTTGAGCCACAGTATATCTCTACTTCTTTATCCCAAATTTCTGGGGTTTTCTCAGCTGCTGGCGCTATTGGGGGGTTGCCATCTCTGCAGCCCCCACCTGCTTTGGCTCATTGGTCACACACCTCAGGACCACCACCCAAGACCATGATCCCTGTCCAGGCAGATCAAGGCAAGAGCACTTAGCCTCTGAATGATTGTGTGGCCCCCTGCAGTCTGCAGGACATGGGCTCTGAAAACAGCCAAGTGGTGATGGCTGCAGGGGTGCTGCTTCTGCTTCTTTCTTGCACTGGGGTCAGATGGCCAGACCACTTCTTTCCTCCAAATTTAGCTGTGTTCCACTGACCTTTCACTTTGTCCTTGTTTCTTATGGGTTGTTAATTCTGGAAACTGCCACAGGTGCTGCTCATCCACTCTCCCAATGCTCCAGCTGTGGCTTGTCCTGGCGGCCCTGGGGCTGAAATTGTGACTCGTCTTGGCTCCCAGCACACTGTGTTGAGCCCTTCTTGTCCCACCTGTTGGGCTGCCATCAGCAGGAGATGTGTTTTTCTGTAATTCTGTGGGTTCTGGAGCTCTACAATTTGTTTAGAGTCACATTTTATAGGTATTTGAGGTGATATGGGGGTAGGTGTGAAGTTCTCCTGTTTCTAAGCCGCCATCTTGACTCCACCTCCAAGTGTTTCTCTTTTAAACAACATATTGTTGGATTCTCTTTTCTAATCCAGAGTTCATCCTATTCATATTCATGGTTATGATTACTATGTATTTCCCTCTTTTCTGTTTTCTTCTGTTTTTTCTTCTCTCTCTCTCTTTTTACCCTGTTCCTCTTCAAAAATCTATTTGCTACTTACCCCTGCTCCCTTAATTCATCTTCCCTTTTATCTCTTTTCCTCTTTCCCTCCTACTTACCTGCTGGGTAAGATAGATTTCTATATTGAACTGATATATTTTTCCCCTCTTTGAAACAACTCCTATGAGAGTGATGTTCAAGTGTTGCCTCTCCCCCCGTTTCTCCCTACATTATTAAAGTTCTTCATTTAGCACCTCTTTGGTATGAACTAATTTTCCTCATTCTTCCTTTCTCTTTCCCCTTTTTTCATCCCCATTTTTCATTCCTTAATTTTTTTTGAGATCATACCAACATGTGCCCTCTGTTTATGTAAATTCTTCTAAGTTCTCTAATACTGATAAAGTTCTTAGGAGTTACATGTATCATCTTTTAATATAAGAACGTAAGTAGTTTAACCTTTATTGAGTCTCTTTCTGTGCTTTTCTTGAGTCTTTTGTTTGAATGTTACTCTAGTCATCTTTGGTCTTTTAATCAAGAATACTTTAAAGTCCTCTGTTTCAGTAGATATCAATTTTTGTTTTAATTTCTGGAGTTTGGTATGTCTTAGTTGTAATCTTAGCTCCTTTGCTTTTCAGAATATCGTATTTCAAGCCCTCTGACCCTTTGTGGAAAGTGCCAAATCTTTTGTGATACTCGTTGTTGCTCCATGATATTTGAGTCGTTTCTTTCTGACTGCTAGCAGTATATTCTTCTTGACCTGAGAGCTCTGGGATTTGGTTATAACATTTCTGGGAGTAATCATTTTGGGATTTCTTTCAGGAGGTGATTGGTGGATTCTTTCAATTTCTATTTTATCTTCTGGCTCTAGGATAATGGGGCAGTTTTCCTTGATAATTTCTTGAAATATGATGTCTAGGCTTTTTTTTATCATGGCTTTCAGGTAGTTGAATAATTCTTAAATTATCTCTTCTCAGTCTAATTCCCAGGATATTTGTTTTTCTGGTGACATAGTTCACATTTTTCTTTTTTTATGCTTTTAACTATTTTATTATTTCTTGATGTCTCATATTGGCTTTAACTTACATTGTTGTTGTTTAGTTGTTCTTAGTCATGTCCAACTCTTCATAACCCCATTTGGGGTTTTCCTGGCAAAGTTACTGAAGTAGTTTGCCATTTCCTTCTCTAGCTCCTTTTTACATATGAAGAAACTGAGGTAAACAGGGTTAAGTGACTAGCCCAAGGTCACACAGCTAGTGAGGCCAGGTTTGAACTCAAGTATTCCTGACTATAGGACCAGTGCTTTATCCATAGCATCACTTATCTGCCTCTAGCTTCTGATTGCCCAATTCTAATTTTTAAGGAATTTATTTTCTTCAGTGAATTTTTATGCCTCTTTTACCATTTGGTCATTTTAATTTTTTTAAGGTGTTTTCTTCAGGGTTTTTTTTTTAACTTCTTAGTTTTCTTTTTATGATCTTTTCACATACCTCCCATTTTTCCCCCAATTTTTTTCCTGTACTACTCTAATCTCTTTGTTTATTCCAGTAATTCTTTGTTGGGCTTGTGAAATTTGTATTTATCTTTGAGGCTTTGAGCCTGTTTATTTATTGTTTCAACCTAGTTCTTTACTTTGAATTTTATGTTAAAGTTCACTTCTGCTCATTTGTGGGGGTGGGAGAGGGTGGCTGAGTTGTCTTCCAGACTGCAAGCTTTGTCCAGCTGCTGTTTTCAGAAGTAGTTCTGGGGGTTTGCAAGTTTTTGATGATTCTAAAGTATTATGACTTGGAGAAAGGTGTGGTCACAGCTCCTTTGGTTTGCACTCTAGTTTTTGCCCAAGAAGGTTCCCTGCCCTTTTGTAACCACAAATGTTATCACTCCTTTTGGTCTGGGAACTGTGACCCAGAACTGCATATGGGGAATAGAGTAGCCAAACAGCACCTACTCTTATGCCCAGTGTTAGTTCAGGGTCCCTGTAATCTCTTTCTGACCACTTGCCCAAGCTCCTTACCATCTCTGGGCTGTGAACTTCCCAAGCTGCTGCCACTCCAGTTGTTGCCATTGCCTCCAAGGCCAAGTCCTGGTGCTCTCTGGGCCAGTTCCCTTCCTACTGTCATAGACTTCTCATGCTGACCTCCTAAAATTGTCTTGATTTGGAACAATATCTCAGCTTGACATTTTGTTGGCTATGTCCCTCTAGAGTTTTATTTCAAGGCCTTTTCTTAACATTCTCTGGAGGGGGAGGTATTAGGAGACCTCAGGTGGGTTGCTGCCTCTACTTTTCTGTGTTGGCCTTGCTTGTCTTACCTTCACTAAAGAATGTGCTTAAAATAATTCTTGAGCAGATAGAGAGTAAAGGGCAAGAAAACAAGCATTTCCCAAAGATGAATATCCTTCTAGAAGTTTTCTAGCAGAAGCAGGAACTAAGACAGAGTGATGGGTAAGGTATAGTATGGGAAAGGGGTCTAGAGGTGATTATACTATTCCAGATGTAGAACAAATGGTACAGAGTACAATAGGACTATTACTTTGCTTGATCTAAACACTTTGCATTAGTTTAGCCTGAGATTACATTAGGGTTTTTTTGTTTTGTTTTAACTGAAGATATACTGTTGGCACGTAATGAACTTGTGGTCAAAAAAGATTGCAAAAGCTTGTGTTTTTTTTCTCATACCAATTGTTTCTAAGTCAAATCGGCTTCATCCAATAGGTACACATTAAACTTTTCAAAAACTAAAAGCAAGATGTATTTATTCCTATTAAACTTCATCTTGATAGTGTTGGTTCAACAATCTAGTGACTAGATTCTAGTCTATTGAGAGAGCCTTAATTTATAGATTAAAAACTATGTAGCCCCATACTTGCTTGGTAGGCTGTTTATACTCATTTCTTGTCAATTCTCTTAAGTGCATAGATTGGATCACAACAGGTCCCTACCCAAGCTACACTTAATGGCTATATTTTGAGCCCTCCTGGCTGAGAGTGAATGTCAATGGTAACTTTTTTCTCCTTGGAACAGCAATCATGAGAATCTTCCCCTCATAGCTTGATTTTCTTCTTTTTTTCTGATTAAAGGGGTCATCCCTTGACTAATTTCTTAAAGACACCTATTCACTGAATGGGTGTTACTTCACTATGAGGAAGTGAGGCCTTAGCCTAAAAGGGCCAGAGTCTCCCAGTTATCTCTAGTCATCCTGATGAATATCTGGTCACTGGATCCAGATCACTCTGAAGGAGAAGTGAGGCTGGTGACCTTGCACAGCCCTCCCTCCCTCAAATCAAAGTCACCTGCAAATAATGTCATCATTTCCTTGATGCCATGGTCCTCTTCCAAAACAAAGGACAAGCACAACAACTTTGGATATTATATATCATTTTCACTATTCAGTCCCCCAACCTTATATTTGTACCTCCTTCCTCTCTAGTAGATGACTTTGAGCTGAAAAGAAAGAGAATAGACATTTATTAAGTACCTAATGTGTGCCAGGCACTGTGCTAAATATTTTACAAATATATCATTTGATCCTCAAAACAGAGCTATGAGTTAAATGTTATAAGTATCCTAATTTTACTTTTGAGGAAACTGAAGTAAGCAGAGGTTAAATGTCTTGCCCACTGTAAGTATCTGAGGCTGGATTTGAACTACTCAGTTCTTGACTCCAGATCTCACTCTCTATTCATTATGCTACCTAGTTGCCTTTGTTATTGCCTTGATTTTACTGAAATACAGGCTATTTTATTTTACTTCTTTAATACTTAAAAAAAATCTCTTTACCTGTAATTTATTCCTTTTCTGGTGGCTCTCAGAATCAGTGGACCAATGGTCTTCTTTCAGTCCTCATCTTCTGTAATCTTTCTGCACTGTTTGACATTGGTCACCATTTTTTGAGACATTCTTTCATTCCTGACTTCCAGACTCTTGTACCCTTCTGATTCTCTTCTTCTCCATTCCATCTAATTAATAATGATGACAATAATAACACAATAATGATAGTAATAGTAGTTAACATATGATATTTACTGTTGACCAAGCACTGTACTTAGTGCTTTACAAGTGTTATTTCATTTAATAGTCACAACAACCCTGAGAGGCATGTGTAATTATTATTCTCATCTTACAGATGAGAAAACTGAGGCAAAAATAGGGTAAATGAGGCCAGATTTGAACTCAGATCTTTGTGATTCCAGGATAAGAGTTATATTCACTGCAGCACTTATATATCCTCTAACCAAGTATTGTGAAACCCAAATAGAAAAGGGGACAATAAACTGTACATAAATATTCCTGTGAATTGAATATTGACTTAGAAAATCACATATTAACATTATATATATGTTATATTTTATTTTTTAGATACTTTGTTAAATATTTTTCAATTTTACATTTAGAATCATATTCCCATTCAGGCTGCACACAGTATTCATGGGTTGTATGTTCACACCTGCTGTAAAGGTAGATGTTTTCTAGGAATCGATCTTTAGATCACATACATTTTTTCTCTGTATTATCTCTTTTGACTAGAGTATTCATTTGCACATTTTAAACTATAACCTATAAGCTGAAGATTCCCAAACCTTTAGGTCTGTGTTTTGTACTGACAATTAGACATTTCCACTCAGATGTTTCCTTAGTACTTCAGACCCATTGTAACTAAAACCAAACTCGTTTCCCCCCAAAGCATACTTTTATGTTTGATTTCTTCCTGCCAATGGTGTCACCAATGGTGTAGATGATCTATACTTGAGACTTAGGAGTCTCTTTGGACTCTTTCAAGTTGTATTGGTTTGACTGTCATGACATCTCTTAAATTTATGACTTCTTTTTTATCTTTATTATTGTCTCTACATTGTAGGTTATTATTAGTTTTTGTTTATACTATTCTAAGAGCCTCCTAAGAAAAAAATTTCCCCTCCATCATCTTCTTCAATACAATCCATTTTGCGTGCTTTTCCAAGATTCATCTTTCTGATCACTTCTGATTAGATTATTATCATCATTGGTTATCCATGGCCTACCAAATAAAATCTGAGAAGCTGGTCCTGGTCTACTTTTCCAGGCTTCATACTCAGTCCTTCATGCACTCTACATTCTAGCCAAACTGCAATACTTAGCATTCTCTAAACACATCCTCTTTTTTTCTTACTCTATCATCTTTGCTCATGCTAATCCATTCTCTTGGAATGTCCTCCTTCTTCAGATATAACTATTAATTTTCCTAAACTTCTAAGGCCCAAGAAGAATGCTGTCTGTTTCATGAAGCCTTTTTCCCCCTTCCTCCATACTGGGCAAAACCAAAATAATACAAAAAAGTCTGAATTAACCTTTTCCTGTCCAAAAATCTCATCTTCTTGTACATTTTACTGCACTCACTACATTCTATTTTAATTAAAATTAAATTAATTAATTTAATTAAAAAATTAGATTGTAAGAGCTTTGGAGGCTAGAACCATGCCTTTATTTTGTAGCTCCCTTGGGACCTAACTTTTTTTTCCAACTCAAGTTTTCAATAAGTATTCAAGTAATTCTTTCATTATGATGTTAATGCTGTCTCCCTGTATTGTTTTATCCAGCTCTTTGTAGTGCCCTGAAGGACTTTATAATATTTTTATTTGTGCATGAGCAGAGTAGGACCAAGAATAGAGAGGTAAATTAAAATATTTAAGAAAAGAAGACACCAAACTGCTTGCTGCCTAAGTGTTCAGTGTCTACTCTCCAAGGTACTGCCTTACTATGGCTTCCATTTTTACTTTCTCCCTCTTCCTCTGGCTTCCTTTTTCATATTCTTTTTTTTTTGGCTTGGCAGTCACTTTCTAACAGGTACTTTTATACTAAATTTTAAAATGTTTAGTGATTCCATGTCTCTGGTGGATGCCACAGGCTTTGAACCATAGTTTTTTGAATGGCCTCATATGCTCTACAGAACTCTTTGACTCTGTAAATAGTAAAGCAAGTACTGATTTGCATTGGTAGAGGGAGTTTCCTCACCACGAGAATTCCCTGTGTTAATGATAATACAGGTTCACTCTTCATCTCCTGTCCCTATGTGTTGTATATCAGAGTCAGGATGGAACAATGGTTTTACTTTTTGTATCAGGTTTTACTCTCTTCTGCTTCCCTTCTCTCCTCCACCATAGATAGTTTAAAATTCTGTTTTGATCATATCTACAATATACCAAAGCCTTCTAATTACATAGGCATGTTTGCCATTATTTCAAAGGGGACTTTGTTAGAAAAGGGTTTGTGTTCAAAGACTTCACACAGAAAGAAGAGTGGCTCATTAGTAGGCAATTGCATGGCCTGTGGTTATGTCTTTTTCCTTTGAACTAGTCAAGTGGGGCTCCTATGACACTGCACAGAATGCTTTCCATGACACTGACAAATACCCTAGGTGAGCTTATGTTTTGCTTTTTTTTACCCTCACTTAATGTCTCAGAACATCCAAAATGGTTATCTCCATAGTTGCATCTGGCCTAGTCATATATAATTTTACATTTATGTGGCAGATACCTGTCCAAGGATATTCTTCAAGGATACGTTTTGTTTTGCCTAAATAAATGGTTTCTGATAGTCAATAAAAATGCACACAACTCTATCTACTCTGCATCTCTCAGTCTGCTTTGTGACTGTAAAGATGTAGGATATTAGAAAAAAATTATCTGTGCAAGCATGCCTGTTCCTTTTCAACATGGGTTTTCATGAAGTATATGTTGAATATTTTCATTTAAGGTTTTATACAGATAATAGGTATATATATATATATATACATATATATATATATATACACCTGTGTTATTGTTGTTTAGTCATTTTCAGTTGTGTCCAACTCTTTGTGACCCTTTTGGGGGTTTTCTCAGCAAAGATACTGGAGTGGTTTACCATTAACTTCTCCAGCTCATTTTTCAGATGAATAAATCTAAACAGAAAGGGTTAAGTGACTTGTCCAAGGTCACACAACTAGTGAGTGTCTGAGGCCAGATTTGAACTTGGGTCTTCCTGACTCAGGCCCAATGGCCTATCTGCCATCTAGGCCTGGAGGGACTGTTTCATTTTTTTTGTATCAGTCACCATGTTGGGGTTGTGGTAAACAAAAACATCATCCATATTATTTTTCCTTTTGGAAGGATTTTTTCACCTTTGGAGAGATTTTTTTTAAAAAATCAGTCTCTGAGTATCTTTAAAATGACTGACTCCATTGTTCATGCTCTTTCCCCCTCCTACTCTAAGCCTAGGTTGGATTCAACTGTAGATGCACATTTATTTCTATATCTATACTTAGGTTTCTTTTTTGACTTATTTTTTATTCTTTATTTCCGGGATAAAACATGCATTTCCATAACATAGTATAATAAAAAAAGATTGCACATGAAACTGAAAATCTGGTATGTATAACTTGCTATTCCATTTACATATATGATAAATATATAATGTAGAATTTATATATAATTGCTTTTTCTCCTTTTTGTCCTTCTTTCAAGCACCCTGGAAATAGTTACCATTAGATACAAATTGTGTCTGTATGTGTGTATATTGACACACATATGTATATATGCATACACATATATGTATGCATATGTGTATATAAAGTTATTCTATACATACACCTATTTAGATTATTTCCCTGGATGTAGATAGCATCTTTTCTTCATATGTCCTTATTACTTAATTTGGGTGTTGATAAAATGACTTGTTTACTCAAAGTTGTTCTTAACACAATATTGCTGTTACTTTATACAATATTCTCTTGGTTCTGCTCATTTTGCTCTTCATTACCTCATGTAAGTCTTTCCATGCCTTTCTAGGATTATCGAACTCATAATTTCTTATGGCAGAGTAGTATTCTATCACAATCATATACCATAACTTGTTCAGCCATTCCCCAATTGATGGACACCACTACAGTTTCCTGTTCTTCGCCACTACAAAGAGAGCCGCTTTAAACATTTTAGAATTTTTGTTTCTTTTCCTTTTTCCCTAATAATCTTTGTAAATAGACCTAGTAGCAATATTTCTGGGCCAAAGGGTATAGGCAGTTCAATTATTCTTTGGGCATAGTTTCAGGTTGCTCTCCAATACATGAGTTTTTATAAATATCTCTCTCAACCAATCCTGAATTGATCGTGCCCCTTTATCAGTGTAAAGCAGTTAAGAACAATTCACCTAACAACTATTTTAGACTGTGTAATTGTGTCCACAGTCTCCCACCTCTGCAACAAATGGAAAATAAATTATATATAATATTGTCTACTACATGGTGACTCTTTTATTATTTTTAATTTTTAAAATTCTGTTATCATTGGATGCTTTCCATGTTCCAGGTGAGTTTCCTGTCAGCCTTTATGGATGGAATTTTCACATGGGGAATTCTCTACATGGTTGAAATCATAGGTCTAGACCAATCAGTTTAGGTAAGGTTCACATTACCAATCCTAGACTGTCCTAAGGCCAAATATTGAATTGTATTGTCTTTCTCAATTTTGCATCTCCCCCTGAGCACATAGCACAATGTCCTATACTGAAGTGCTTAGCAATTATTGAATAGTATGACTTGTATCAACTTAATACTTCTTAGTAAGACCTTCCTTCAGTTAGCGGTAGCCCTGTTCCAGGATACCTTAGCCTGTTTGGTTCAATAGACTTAGAATTATGTCTTTAAATGAATTAAATACATAAGATTACCAAGGAAATAAAATTTAATTATATGTACACATACACACATATGCATAATTGTAGATGTCTGTATAAATATGTGTGCTTATACACTTCAAATACACTTATACACTTCAAATATCAAATCAGGTTCATAGATTTCAGGTCAAAAACCCCAATTCTGTTTAATTGGTTATTGTTCTATTCCCAATAACATCACAAAATCTTTGTTTTTTTTTCATAAAGGTATGAGTTATTGTTTTAGAAATCTAAGTAGTACTGCTAATAGTGGAAATACCTAATGTTTTTTAAAGTTTATAAAATAATTTTCATACATTCTTATTGATCATCACAAGCCCAAAAGGTTGCTGCTATAGATGTTTTGTAGATATACAAATGTGTATGTACTAGAGATGACAGAGCTGTGATAGGGAGGTTGTGACTTACCTACACTTAGTAAGCCACTGAGCCAGAAGTAAAATTCCAGTATACTTGAATATAAGATGTTTGCTCCTGAACACATTTTAAAATATACATGTAGCATAAAGCCATCTCTGTAGTAGAGGGAAATTATTTTTTTTAGAAGAGAAAAATGGATTACATCTAATCTTCTTGACAAGTGACTAAAAGTTGTTTCAGTTAAATCTACATTATTTAAGCTACCAACTGTACAGATATTTGACTGAATCATTAGCTGGTTGGGCTGAAGAATGGTGACTTTGGGCTAGAGGGGATGGTGGCTCTCTGGGTGAATAGATTATACCATTGGAATTTTGATTAGCTGTTACAGTATGCTAACCACAAGTGGTGTCTTCATGTTCTCAACCATCAGACTACATGTTATATAAACCCCCTTTTAATTTGGGTAGGTCAAGAAATAGCTATATTATGAAAACACTTCCTCTTCAGATTTCATGACAAATTGGAGATGATGTTCACTGCCTTGCTTGATTTAAGAAAGTTGATCTCTGCATCTGTAGATGTATTTAACATATTCCAGTCTACCACTATGGTCTGGTGATAGTCACAGGTATACTTGTGAAGAATTAAATTAAAGACAATTAAAATTAAAGAATTAAAGTCAACAGACATTTATAAAAACCTACTTTTTGCAAAATATGGTACAAAAACAGTGCTAGCTGCCCTCAAGAGACTTAAAGTATTATGAGGAAATAACATGATAATCAAATATAAAATACACCCAGAAATATAACATAATTTCAAGGGGGAGAGAGAAGGAGAGGGAGAGAGTTAAAAACTGTGGGGAAGGTGATTAAGGAAAGCCTCTAAAAAGGGTTCTTTTAGAGCTAGTCACTTTGGAGGAGAATTCAGGATGGTAAGAGGGACCAAACTCTCTTCTAGGAAAGCATAAAATAAGTACAAGAGGGTGAGGAGAAATGCTGGATATGTTAGATTTGGGGAGGTCAGCTTAGTTCAGTGCATGATTCTGAATGCTGGGATGAAGAAAAAACTGAAAAGTACCACCTTGAAGAATTCCTGATGATTTGCTACTGTGTCAAACTTTTTTTCGTAACAATTGCAATTTTTTTTAAATCAAGGCTTGATTTAGTGCTAAACAATATGTAGGCCAATTATTAATTTGCTCCTGTATTTCAAGGACATAATTTTGGCCATGCGGATACACTGGCCACAGAGTGTATCTGCATGGATACACTTCAATAGGCAGTCTTCAGGGGCTACAATTACTGGAAAATGCATTACCCTGTGGCCAAATGTTAGAATGTGCCTGTCTGATTTTGAATGGATTTTGTATTAATGATAAAAGGTACAAATAAAATCTTTCCTCATTTATCTTTGCTTCCTAAAGACATATGAGTAAAACCAAATTTGATTTCTAGCTCTAGAATCATTTTGTGCTTGCTTGCATGTGAATATGGTTATTTTGTGTGTTTCAGTTCATATAATCTCAGAAAACCGAGTTAGTAGTTTGATTCCTTCTTTTTATCCTTACCAGTCGTTTGTCCCTGGCCAAATCCTAACTTCCATCTACTTCAGGCAATTTCCTTCAGAACTTCTGGAAAATGATTGCTTTAGGTAACTCCCCTGCCCCTGCTCCCCAGTTGGTAAAATCAGTACTTAATGGTATGTTATATCTATCACATTGCTTCCTTAAAAACAGAATGAAATTGTGCTGTGAACACATGGACTATCCTGGAAGCTGCCCATTTCCTTCATCTTGACCTTTACTCACATATTATCTTACACTAAGTGTAACAGTTAAGGACTTACATTTAAAAACTCTTCCATACATAGATTTGGACTGAAAGTAGTAAGTAGATGAACACGGCCTGTAAAAAATATGGGTGCTGAATGTCCAAGTTCAAAATAAAACTTTTTCTGGCAGAATTTGCATACAAGTACTAGGAGATAAATATGTATGATGTTTGCTTCTAGGTTTGGTGTTGTGCAGCATTTACTTAGTAACGGTAACATTTTATAAACCTATTACTTTGTAACAATTTGCTTTTCATTAAAGTAACTGCTTTTATTTTTGGTTCTTTACTACAAGGGTGTATGGTCCCAACTTAAAAAGACAGAAGTATGACCCCAGGTCCTTTCCACATCAAAAGCGAATGTGTGCTTTCATCTGGGTAGTGTCTGGAGCGGTTATTTATGACTCTGCCCCTTCTCGTTGTGGGCTGAAAAGTCACAGCTCCAAAAAGTCATTCTATTTGGCTGTCCATTTATTTATTTATAATTTTATAACTCAAGACAAGTGTGGCAATGGTTAAAAGTTAGACAATCCATCCTTTAAAAAGCACATATTATAGAGACAGCTGAATTTGTTGGGGAGGTACGTTTGGGGTAACCTGAGTACATCACACAAAACTTAATATGCTTTGAGTAGGCTGAGAAAAGCCAGAGACAGGGCAGTTGGGCATGTATCCTTTTGCCAGCAGAGGGCTTTTATACCTCAGGTATACCCCAAATGTTGTGCTTGAGTCTATATAAAAAAGTTTGTCTAATGTCTGGTATTATAGGTGCTCAAATACCCACTTGGAATTGGTATATCTTTAAGGATTTGTTTTTCACATTTAAATAATTGGATTATTTTCTTACATAAACAGAGTATTTTGTGAGAGAGTAGCTTTCCAGGCCACAATCTTGTGCTTTTTTCAACTGTTCGTATTGGAGCCACCATCAATGCCAACAGTCTGTCAACATTTCCATAGGGGACTAATAAGTAGGCTGTAAAAGCTAAAGCCAAGACTTGGCATAGACAGTGTACACTCTACAGCAAGGGGGAAAAATCTTCATTGCTTAAGTTATAGTATTGTAAACACCCACATGAAACTTACTCTTTTCTTTTCCTTTCCTTTTTTCTTTTTCTCTCCCTTTTTCCTCTTCCTTTTTCTTCTCCTTGGAAAGCTATGTGGATTTTTACTCCCACTGCTTTAGCTACCTACAAATTTTTCTTAAAACTTTTAACCTCTGATCAAAGTTTCATCCTTAAGTCAATAGAATTCTTTTTTTTAAATGAAGAAAGACATAATCTCTAACCTCTATATTCTGTGTTTGAGGAAGAGAAATGTATAATTAGTATTATCAACTTGAGCGACAGAAACGTTTAAGCATCAGTCCTGTATTTCTTTCCCCCACATAAAGGACATTTCTAAATATCTTACAAACAAGATTAGATACTCTTTTACTTCCTTTTGTTTGTTTGTTTTTATCTTTTTGGAGGGGGGAAGACAGGGCAGTTGGGGTTAAGTGACTTGCCCAAGGTCACGCATCTTGTAAGTGTTGAGTGTCTGAGACTATTTGAACTCAGATCCTCCTGATTCCAGGGCTGGTGCTCTACTCACTGTACCACCTAGCTGCCCCTCTTGTACATCCTTGTATGACCAAGCACCATGATTCTGTTTGTTAAGAAGGTTTTTTTTTTCACAAATTCATCAATCAATGAAAAAAAATAAATATTAGAATGAGTTTGAATGAATATGACTTTCCCCTCTGCATGTTATTTTGACTTAAGGGGGAAAATGTTAATAGATTCTATAGTATATATCCATCTACTCACATAAGCACAGCTGTGATGTGAGACTTCCATCCCCCTCCTATATGAATTCACCTGCTGGTTGATCTCTTGACCTCAAGTCTCTCCTGACACCAGTCCATCCTCCATTTAGCAGCCAAAAGGATTTTCCTTAAGCTCATGTCTGTGCCACCACCTTTGTTGTTCAGTCATGTCTGATTCTTCATGACCCCATGAACCATAGCATGCCAGTGCTATCTGTGGGGTTTTCTTGACAAAGATAATGTTACGGCCATTTTTTCCTCCAGTAGATTAAGGCAAAGAGAAGCTAAGTGACTTGCCCAGGGTCACACAGTGTCAGAGGTCAGAGTCCAGCCTTCTTGATTCTGTCCTCAGCACTCTATTCTCTGAGCTGCCTAGCTGACTCCACCCTACTACTCAATAAATTCCAGTTATTTCCTATTTCTTCTAGGGTAAAATATAAATTTCTTTGGTATTTGAAGCTCTTCAAAACCTGTGCCTTTTCTATGTTTCTGGCTTTCTTATACCTTACTTCCATTGTTCTTCTATATAACCCAGCTCACACACAACACTCCATCTCCCAACTATACTGGCTGTCTTTCCCTCCCCTTGACCCCTCCCCGTCCCTACCTGGAATGCTCTCTTTCCTCATAGTCAGAGCCTGGCTTCCATAGCTTTCTTCCACACTTGGTTAAACTCCACATTATGTGAAAGGTCTTTCCTCATCCACTCCCATACTACTAGTGTCTTCCTTTTGGATTACCTTCCATAGATAGATCGATAGAGAGATAGATACATACATAGAGCTTGTGAGGACGTAATTTGCATGTTGTCTGTCCCCTTAGACTTGTGATCTCCTTGAGGAAAAGGACAGTGTTTTTTACTTCCTTGTATCCTCCATGCTTAGTACACAGCATCTAGCCAATAGGTAATGCTTAATAAATGCTAGTTGACTGAACTGGTTGTAAAACTGCTAGCCTGTGATAAAGCATTTACTAATTTTGACTTATTATATGCCAGGCATTATGCTAAGCACTGTAAAGAGAAATATGAGAAAATATATATGGACTCTTGCTCACTGATGAGAAAGAAGACTGGTTATTTATTCTAAGGGCTGCTATACTGATTTCTTAGTCTTTCTGATGATATTGGCTTAGATATATCTTCATTTCTCCTTGAGTTAAATAAAAGTAGCTTTATTTCTACCATACTTTTCTGTCTATAAGCAAATTTATTATTTGGGAGTATTTATTATGGCAAGAAGAAGAAAGCCCCCTAGATGGTTAATAACAAACCTTTATTGTAAATATTACGTTTTTCTATTGATGAGATATGTTTCTCTGATAATTGATGTTCTAAACTTATTTGTAGTCAGGCAACTTGAGAATCAGTCAACAAGCATTTCCTATACTATGTGTCAGATTGTGAGAATATGAATTAAAAAATAATTAAGAATAATCAACTGATGGAGAAAAATGTAGGTTTGGTGTGAATCTCATGTATAGGAATGTGTGTGTGTGTACATGCTTATACAAGATATATACAAAACAAAAACATATAATTAGAGAGGGAAGGTCTTTAGCAGCAAGTATAATAAGGAAACGATTCATCTAAAGGATGATAATTGAA
>JAQQSW010000668.1:16080-32260 GCA_028646575.1 Pseudocheirus occidentalis
ATCACTCCAGCATCTAAAGCGCTTCACAGCTTTATTCCAGCTCACCTTTCCCATTTTATCATTACTTTCACACACTCTGCAGTCCAGCCAAACTGACCTTCTCTTACACATCACAATCCATCTTTCATCTTCATATCTCTACATGGGCTGCCCTCCTCACCTCTGTCTGCTGAAGTCCCTAAGATCCTTCAAAGCATAATTCAATTATCATCCTTTAGATGAATCGTTTCCTTATTATACTTGCTGCTAAAGACCTTCCCTCTCTAATTATATGTTTTTGTTTTGTATATATCTTGTATAAGCATGTACACACACACACATTCCTATACATGAGATTCACACCAAACCTACATTTTTCTCCATCAGTTGATTATTTTTAATTATTTTTTAATTCATATTCTCACAATCTGACACATAGTATAGGAAATGCTTGTTGACTGATTCTCAAGTTGCCTGACTACAAATAAGTTTAGAACATCAATTATCAGAGAAACATATCTCATCAATAGAAAAACGTAATATTTACAATAAAGGTTTGTTATTAACCATCTAGGGGGCTTTCTTCTTCTTGCCATAATAAATACTCCCAAATAATAAATTTGCTTATAGACAGAAAAGTATGGTAGAAATAAAGCTACTTTTATTTAACTCAAGGAGAAATGAAGATATATCTAAGCCAATATCATCAGAAAGACTAAGAAATCAGTATAGCAGCCCTTAGAATAAATAACCAGTCTTCTTTCTCATCAGTGAGCAAGAGTCCATATATATTTTCTCATATTTCTCTTTACAGTGCTTAGCATAATGCCTGGCATATAATAAGTCAAAATTAGTAAATGCTTTATCACAGGCTAGCAGTTTTACAACCAGTTCAGTCAACTAGCATTTATTAAGCATTACCTATTGGCTAGATGCTGTGTACTAAGCATGGAGGATACAAGGAAGTAAAAAACACTGTCCTTTTCCTCAAGGAGATCACAAGTCTAAGGGGACAGACAACATGCAAATTACGTCCTCACAAGCTCTATGTATGTATCTATCTCTCTATCGATCTATCTATGGAAGGTAATCTCAAAAGGAAGACACTAGTAGTATGGGAGTGGATGAGGAAAGACCTTTCACATAATGTGGAGTTTAACCAAGTGTGGAAGAAAGCTATGGAAGCCAGGCTCTGACTATGAGGAAAGAGAGCATTCCAGGTAGGGACGGGGAGGGGTCAAGGGGAGGGAAAGACAGCCAGTATAGTTGGGAGATGGAGTGTTGTGTGTGAGCTGGGTTATATAGAAGAACAATGGAAGTAAGGTATAAGAAAGCCAGAAACATAGAAAAGGCACAGGTTTTGAAGAGCTTCAAATACCAAAGAAATTTATATTTTACCCTAGAAGAAATAGGAAATAACTGGAATTTATTGAGTAGTAGGGTGGAGTCAGCTAGGCAGCTCAGAGAATAGAGTGCTGAGGACAGAATCAAGAAGGCTGGACTCTGACCTCTGACACTGTGTGACCCTGGGCAAGTCACTTAGCTTCTCTTTGCCTTAATCTACTGGAGGAAAAAATGGCCGTAACATTATCTTTGTCAAGAAAACCCCACAGATAGCACTGGCATGCTATGGTTCATGGGGTCATGAAGAATCAGACATGACTGAACAACAAAGGTGGTGGCACAGACATGAGCTTAAGGAAAATCCTTTTGGCTGCTAAATGGAGGATGGACTGGTGTCAGGAGAGACTTGAGGTCAAGAGATCAACCAGCAGGTGAATTCATATAGGAGGGGGATGGAAGTCTCACATCACAGCTGTGCTTATGTGAGTAGATGGATATATACTATAGAATCTATTAACATTTTCCCCCTTAAGTCAAAATAACATGCAGAGGGGAAAGTCATATTCATTCAAACTCATTCTAATATTTATTTTTTTTCATTGATTGATGAATTTGTGAAAAAAAAAACCTTCTTAACAAACAGAATCATGGTGCTTGGTCATACAAGGATGTACAAGAGGGGCAGCTAGGTGGTACAGTGAGTAGAGCACCAGCCCTGGAATCAGGAGGATCTGAGTTCAAATAGTCTCAGACACTCAACACTTACAAGATGCGTGACCTTGGGCAAGTCACTTAACCCCAACTGCCCTGTCTTCCCCCCTCCAAAAAGATAAAAACAAACAAACAAAAGGAAGTAAAAGAGTATCTAATCTTGTTTGTAAGATATTTAGAAATGTCCTTTATGTGGGGGAAAGAAATACAGGACTGATGCTTAAACGTTTCTGTCGCTCAAGTTGATAATACTAATTATACATTTCTCTTCCTCAAACACAGAATATAGAGGTTAGAGATTATGTCTTTCTTCATTTAAAAAAAAGAATTCTATTGACTTAAGGATGAAACTTTGATCAGAGGTTAAAAGTTTTAAGAAAAATTTGTAGGTAGCTAAAGCAGTGGGAGTAAAAATCCACATAGCTTTCCAAGGAGAAGAAAAAGGAAGAGGAAAAAGGGAGAGAAAAAGAAAAAAGGAAAGGAAAAGAAAAGAGTAAGTTTCATGTGGGTGTTTACAATACTATAACTTAAGCAATGAAGATTTTTCCCCCTTGCTGTAGAGTGTACACTGTCTATGCCAAGTCTTGGCTTTAGCTTTTACAGCCTACTTATTAGTCCCCTATGGAAATGTTGACAGACTGTTGGCATTGATGGTGGCTCCAATACGAACAGTTGAAAAAAGCACAAGATTGTGGCCTGGAAAGCTACTCTCTCACAAAATACTCTGTTTATGTAAGAAAATAATCCAATTATTTAAATGTGAAAAACAAATCCTTAAAGATATACCAATTCCAAGTGGGTATTTGAGCACCTATAATACCAGACATTAGACAAACTTTTTTATATAGACTCAAGCACAACATTTGGGGTATACCTGAGGTATAAAAGCCCTCTGCTGGCAAAAGGATACATGCCCAACTGCCCTGTCTCTGGCTTTTCTCAGCCTACTCAAAGCATATTAAGTTTTGTGTGATGTACTCAGGTTACCCCAAACGTACCTCCCCAACAAATTCAGCTGTCTCTATAATATGTGCTTTTTAAAGGATGGATTGTCTAACTTTTAACCATTGCCACACTTGTCTTGAGTTATAAAATTATAAATAAATAAATGGACAGCCAAATAGAATGACTTTTTGGAGCTGTGACTTTTCAGCCCACAACGAGAAGGGGCAGAGTCATAAATAACCGCTCCAGACACTACCCAGATGAAAGCACACATTCGCTTTTGATGTGGAAAGGACCTGGGGTCATACTTCTGTCTTTTTAAGTTGGGACCATACACCCTTGTAGTAAAGAACCAAAAATAAAAGCAGTTACTTTAATGAAAAGCAAATTGTTACAAAGTAATAGGTTTATAAAATGTTACTGTTACTAAGTAAATGCTGCACAACACCAAACCTAGAAGCAAACATCATACATATTTATCTCCTAGTACTTGTATGCAAATTCTGCCAGAAAAAGTTTTATTTTGAACTTGGACATTCAGCACCCATATTTTTTACAGGCCATGTTCATCTACTTACTACTTTCAGTCCAAATCTATGTATGGAAGAGTTTTTAAATGTAAGTCCTTAACTGTTACACTTAGTGTAAGATAATATGTGAGTAAAGGTCAAGATGAAGGAAATGGGCAGCTTCCAGGATAGTCCATGTGTTCACAGCACAATTTCATTCTGTTTTTAAGGAAGCAATGTGATAGATATAACATACCATTAAGTACTGATTTTACCAACTGGGGAGCAGGGGCAGGGGAGTTACCTAAAGCAATCATTTTCCAGAAGTTCTGAAGGAAATTGCCTGAAGTAGATGGAAGTTAGGATTTGGCCAGGGACAAACGACTGGTAAGGATAAAAAGAAGGAATCAAACTACTAACTCGGTTTTCTGAGATTATATGAACTGAAACACACAAAATAACCATATTCACATGCAAGCAAGCACAAAATGATTCTAGAGCTAGAAATCAAATTTGGTTTTACTCATATGTCTTTAGGAAGCAAAGATAAATGAGGAAAGATTTTATTTGTACCTTTTATCATTAATACAAAATCCATTCAAAATCAGACAGGCACATTCTAACATTTGGCCACAGGGTAATGCATTTTCCAGTAATTGTAGCCCCTGAAGACTGCCTATTGAAGTGTATCCATGCAGATACACTCTGTGGCCAGTGTATCCGCATGGCCAAAATTATGTCCTTGAAATACAGGAGCAAATTAATAATTGGCCTACATATTGTTTAGCACTAAATCAAGCCTTGATTTAAAAAAAATTGCAATTGTTACGAAAAAAAGTTTGACACAGTAGCAAATCATCAGGAATTCTTCAAGGTGGTACTTTTCAGTTTTTTCTTCATCCCAGCATTCAGAATCATGCACTGAACTAAGCTGACCTCCCCAAATCTAACATATCCAGCATTTCTCCTCACCCTCTTGTACTTATTTTATGCTTTCCTAGAAGAGAGTTTGGTCCCTCTTACCATCCTGAATTCTCCTCCAAAGTGACTAGCTCTAAAAGAACCCTTTTTAGAGGCTTTCCTTAATCACCTTCCCCACAGTTTTTAACTCTCTCCCTCTCCTTCTCTCTCCCCCTTGAAATTATGTTATATTTCTGGGTGTATTTTATATTTGATTATCATGTTATTTCCTCATAATACTTTAAGTCTCTTGAGGGCAGCTAGCACTGTTTTTGTACCATATTTTGCAAAAAGTAGGTTTTTATAAATGTCTGTTGACTTTAATTCTTTAATTTTAATTGTCTTTAATTTAATTCTTCACAAGTATACCTGTGACTATCACCAGACCATAGTGGTAGACTGGAATATGTTAAATACATCTACAGATGCAGAGATCAACTTTCTTAAATCAAGCAAGGCAGTGAACATCATCTCCAATTTGTCATGAAATCTGAAGAGGAAGTGTTTTCATAATATAGCTATTTCTTGACCTACCCAAATTAAAAGGGGGTTTATATAACATGTAGTCTGATGGTTGAGAACATGAAGACACCACTTGTGGTTAGCATACTGTAACAGCTAATCAAAATTCCAATGGTATAATCTATTCACCCAGAGAGCCACCATCCCCTCTAGCCCAAAGTCACCATTCTTCAGCCCAACCAGCTAATGATTCAGTCAAATATCTGTACAGTTGGTAGCTTAAATAATGTAGATTTAACTGAAACAACTTTTAGTCACTTGTCAAGAAGATTAGATGTAATCCATTTTTCTCTTCTAAAAAAAATAATTTCCCTCTACTACAGAGATGGCTTTATGCTACATGTATATTTTAAAATGTGTTCAGGAGCAAACATCTTATATTCAAGTATACTGGAATTTTACTTCTGGCTCAGTGGCTTACTAAGTGTAGGTAAGTCACAACCTCCCTATCACAGCTCTGTCATCTCTAGTACATACACATTTGTATATCTACAAAACATCTATAGCAGCAACCTTTTGGGCTTGTGATGATCAATAAGAATGTATGAAAATTATTTTATAAACTTTAAAAAACATTAGGTATTTCCACTATTAGCAGTACTACTTAGATTTCTAAAACAATAACTCATACCTTTATGAAAAAAAACAAAGATTTTGTGATGTTATTGGGAATAGAACAATAACCAATTAAACAGAATTGGGGTTTTTGACCTGAAATCTATGAACCTGATTTGATATTTGAAGTGTATAAGTGTATTTGAAGTGTATAAGCACACATATTTATACAGACATCTACAATTATGCATATGTGTGTATGTGTACATATAATTAAATTTTATTTCCTTGGTAATCTTATGTATTTAATTCATTTAAAGACATAATTCTAAGTCTATTGAACCAAACAGGCTAAGGTATCCTGGAACAGGGCTACCGCTAACTGAAGGAAGGTCTTACTAAGAAGTATTAAGTTGATACAAGTCATACTATTCAATAATTGCTAAGCACTTCAGTATAGGACATTGTGCTATGTGCTCAGGGGGAGATGCAAAATTGAGAAAGACAATACAATTCAATATTTGGCCTTAGGACAGTCTAGGATTGGTAATGTGAACCTTACCTAAACTGATTGGTCTAGACCTATGATTTCAACCATGTAGAGAATTCCCCATGTGAAAATTCCATCCATAAAGGCTGACAGGAAACTCACCTGGAACATGGAAAGCATCCAATGATAACAGAATTTTAAAAATTAAAAATAATAAAAGAGTCACCATGTAGTAGACAATATTATATATAATTTATTTTCCATTTGTTGCAGAGGTGGGAGACTGTGGACACAATTACACAGTCTAAAATAGTTGTTAGGTGAATTGTTCTTAACTGCTTTACACTGAT
Source organism: Pseudocheirus occidentalis (assembly GCA_028646575.1). Taxonomy (NCBI): domain Eukaryota; kingdom Metazoa; phylum Chordata; class Mammalia; order Diprotodontia; family Pseudocheiridae; genus Pseudocheirus; species Pseudocheirus occidentalis. The sequence goes on from JAQQSW010000668.1 coordinate 22,446, forward strand.
AAAGGGGCACGATCAATTCAGGATTGGTTGAGAGAGATATTTATAAAAACTCATGTATTGGAGAGCAACCTGAAACTATGCCCAAAGAATAATTGAACTGCCTATACCCTTTGGCCCAGAAATATTGCTACTAGGTCTATTTACAAAGATTATTAGGGAAAAAGGAAAAGAAACAAAAATTCTAAAATGTTTAAAGCGGCTCTCTTTGTAGTGGCGAAGAACAGGAAACTGTAGTGGTGTCCATCAATTGGGGAATGGCTGAACAAGTTATGGTATATGATTGTGATAGAATACTACTCTGCCATAAGAAATTATGAGTTCGATAATCCTAGAAAGGCATGGAAAGACTTACATGAGGTAATGAAGAGCAAAATAAGCAGAACCAAGAGAATATTGTATAAAGTAACAGCAATATTGTGTTAAGAACAACTTTGAGTAAACAAGTCATTTTATCAACACCCAAATTAAGTAATAAGGACATATGAAGAAAAGATGCTATCTACATCCAGGGAAATAATCTAAATAGGTGTATGTATAGAATAACTTTATATACACATATGCATACATATATGTGTATGCATATATACATATGTGTGTCAATATACACACATACAGACACAATTTGTATCTAATGGTAACTATTTCCAGGGTGCTTGAAAGAAGGACAAAAAGGAGAAAAAGCAATTATATATAAATTCTACATTATATATTTATCATATATGTAAATGGAATAGCAAGTTATACATACCAGATTTTCAGTTTCATGTGCAATCTTTTTTTATTATACTATGTTATGGAAATGCATGTTTTATCCCGGAAATAAAGAATAAAAAATAAGTCAAAAAAGAAACCTAAGTATAGATATAGAAATAAATGTGCATCTACAGTTGAATCCAACCTAGGCTTAGAGTAGGAGGGGGAAAGAGCATGAACAATGGAGTCAGTCATTTTAAAGATACTCAGAGACTGATTTTTTAAAAAAAATCTCTCCAAAGGTGAAAAAATCCTTCCAAAAGGAAAAATAATATGGATGATGTTTTTGTTTACCACAACCCCAACATGGTGACTGATACAAAAAAAAATGAAACAGTCCCTCCAGGCCTAGATGGCAGATAGGCCATTGGGCCTGAGTCAGGAAGACCCAAGTTCAAATCTGGCCTCAGACACTCACTAGTTGTGTGACCTTGGACAAGTCACTTAACCCTTTCTGTTTAGATTTATTCATCTGAAAAATGAGCTGGAGAAGTTAATGGTAAACCACTCCAGTATCTTTGCTGAGAAAACCCCCAAAAGGGTCACAAAGAGTTGGACACAACTGAAAATGACTAAACAACAATAACACAGGTGTATATATATATATATATGTATATATATATATATATACCTATTATCTGTATAAAACCTTAAATGAAAATATTCAACATATACTTCATGAAAACCCATGTTGAAAAGGAACAGGCATGCTTGCACAGATAATTTTTTTCTAATATCCTACATCTTTACAGTCACAAAGCAGACTGAGAGATGCAGAGTAGATAGAGTTGTGTGCATTTTTATTGACTATCAGAAACCATTTATTTAGGCAAAACAAAACGTATCCTTGAAGAATATCCTTGGACAGGTATCTGCCACATAAATGTAAAATTATATATGACTAGGCCAGATGCAACTATGGAGATAACCATTTTGGATGTTCTGAGACATTAAGTGAGGGTAAAAAAAAGCAAAACATAAGCTCACCTAGGGTATTTGTCAGTGTCATGGAAAGCATTCTGTGCAGTGTCATAGGAGCCCCACTTGACTAGTTCAAAGGAAAAAGACATAACCACAGGCCATGCAATTGCCTACTAATGAGCCACTCTTCTTTCTGTGTGAAGTCTTTGAACACAAACCCTTTTCTAACAAAGTCCCCTTTGAAATAATGGCAAACATGCCTATGTAATTAGAAGGCTTTGGTATATTGTAGATATGATCAAAACAGAATTTTAAACTATCTATGGTGGAGGAGAGAAGGGAAGCAGAAGAGAGTAAAACCTGATACAAAAAGTAAAACCATTGTTCCATCCTGACTCTGATATACAACACATAGGGACAGGAGATGAAGAGTGAACCTGTATTATCATTAACACAGGGAATTCTCGTGGTGAGGAAACTCCCTCTACCAATGCAAATCAGTACTTGCTTTACTATTTACAGAGTCAAAGAGTTCTGTAGAGCATATGAGGCCATTCAAAAAACTATGGTTCAAAGCCTGTGGCATCCACCAGAGACATGGAATCACTAAACATTTTAAAATTTAGTATAAAAGTACCTGTTAGAAAGTGACTGCCAAGCCAAAAAAAAAAGAATATGAAAAAGGAAGCCAGAGGAAGAGGGAGAAAGTAAAAATGGAAGCCATAGTAAGGCAGTACCTTGGAGAGTAGACACTGAACACTTAGGCAGCAAGCAGTTTGGTGTCTTCTTTTCTTAAATATTTTAATTTACCTCTCTATTCTTGGTCCTACTCTGCTCATGCACAAATAAAAATATTATAAAGTCCTTCAGGGCACTACAAAGAGCTGGATAAAACAATACAGGGAGACAGCATTAACATCATAATGAAAGAATTACTTGAATACTTATTGAAAACTTGAGTTGGAAAAAAAAGTTAGGTCCCAAGGGAGCTACAAAATAAAGGCATGGTTCTAGCCTCCAAAGCTCTTACAATCTAATTTTTTAATTAAATTAATTAATTTAATTTTAATTAAAATAGAATGTAGTGAGTGCAGTAAAATGTACAAGAAGATGAGATTTTTGGACAGGAAAAGGTTAATTCAGACTTTTTTGTATTATTTTGGTTTTGCCCAGTATGGAGGAAGGGGGAAAAAGGCTTCATGAAACAGACAGCATTCTTCTTGGGCCTTAGAAGTTTAGGAAAATTAATAGTTATATCTGAAGAAGGAGGACATTCCAAGAGAATGGATTAGCATGAGCAAAGATGATAGAGTAAGAAAAAAAGAGGATGTGTTTAGAGAATGCTAAGTATTGCAGTTTGGCTAGAATGTAGAGTGCATGAAGGACTGAGTATGAAGCCTGGAAAAGTAGACCAGGACCAGCTTCTCAGATTTTATTTGGTAGGCCATGGATAACCAATGATGATAATAATCTAATCAGAAGTGATCAGAAAGATGAATCTTGGAAAAGCACGCAAAATGGATTGTATTGAAGAAGATGATGGAGGGGAAATTTTTTTCTTAGGAGGCTCTTAGAATAGTATAAACAAAAACTAATAATAACCTACAATGTAGAGACAATAATAAAGATAAAAAAGAAGTCATAAATTTAAGAGATGTCATGACAGTCAAACCAATACAACTTGAAAGAGTCCAAAGAGACTCCTAAGTCTCAAGTATAGATCATCTACACCATTGGTGACACCATTGGCAGGAAGAAATCAAACATAAAAGTATGCTTTGGGGGGAAACGAGTTTGGTTTTAGTTACAATGGGTCTGAAGTACTAAGGAAACATCTGAGTGGAAATGTCTAATTGTCAGTACAAAACACAGACCTAAAGGTTTGGGAATCTTCAGCTTATAGGTTATAGTTTAAAATGTGCAAATGAATACTCTAGTCAAAAGAGATAATACAGAGAAAAAATGTATGTGATCTAAAGATCGATTCCTAGAAAACATCTACCTTTACAGCAGGTGTGAACATACAACCCATGAATACTGTGTGCAGCCTGAATGGGAATATGATTCTAAATGTAAAATTGAAAAATATTTAACAAAGTATCTAAAAAATAAAATATAACATATATATAATGTTAATATGTGATTTTCTAAGTCAATATTCAATTCACAGGAATATTTATGTACAGTTTATTGTCCCCTTTTCTATTTGGGTTTCACAATACTTGGTTAGAGGATATATAAGTGCTGCAGTGAATATAACTCTTATCCTGGAATCACAAAGATCTGAGTTCAAATCTGGCCTCATTTACCCTATTTTTGCCTCAGTTTTCTCATCTGTAAGATGAGAATAATAATTACACATGCCTCTCAGGGTTGTTGTGACTATTAAATGAAATAACACTTGTAAAGCACTAAGTACAGTGCTTGGTCAACAGTAAATATCATATGTTAACTACTATTACTATCATTATTGTGTTATTATTGTCATCATTATTAATTAGATGGAATGGAGAAGAAGAGAATCAGAAGGGTACAAGAGTCTGGAAGTCAGGAATGAAAGAATGTCTCAAAAAATGGTGACCAATGTCAAACAGTGCAGAAAGATTACAGAAGATGAGGACTGAAAGAAGACCATTGGTCCACTGATTCTGAGAGCCACCAGAAAAGGAATAAATTACAGGTAAAGAGATTTTTTTTAAGTATTAAAGAAGTAAAATAAAATAGCCTGTATTTCAGTAAAATCAAGGCAATAACAAAGGCAACTAGGTAGCATAATGAATAGAGAGTGAGATCTGGAGTCAAGAACTGAGTAGTTCAAATCCAGCCTCAGATACTTACAGTGGGCAAGACATTTAACCTCTGCTTACTTCAGTTTCCTCAAAAGTAAAATTAGGATACTTATAACATTTAACTCATAGCTCTGTTTTGAGGATCAAATGATATATTTGTAAAATATTTAGCACAGTGCCTGGCACACATTAGGTACTTAATAAATGTCTATTCTCTTTCTTTTCAGCTCAAAGTCATCTACTAGAGAGGAAGGAGGTACAAATATAAGGTTGGGGGACTGAATAGTGAAAATGATATATAATATCCAAAGTTGTTGTGCTTGTCCTTTGTTTTGGAAGAGGACCATGGCATCAAGGAAATGATGACATTATTTGCAGGTGACTTTGATTTGAGGGAGGGAGGGCTGTGCAAGGTCACCAGCCTCACTTCTCCTTCAGAGTGATCTGGATCCAGTGACCAGATATTCATCAGGATGACTAGAGATAACTGGGAGACTCTGGCCCTTTTAGGCTAAGGCCTCACTTCCTCATAGTGAAGTAACACCCATTCAGTGAATAGGTGTCTTTAAGAAATTAGTCAAGGGATGACCCCTTTAATCAGAAAAAAAGAAGAAAATCAAGCTATGAGGGGAAGATTCTCATGATTGCTGTTCCAAGGAGAAAAAAGTTACCATTGACATTCACTCTCAGCCAGGAGGGCTCAAAATATAGCCATTAAGTGTAGCTTGGGTAGGGACCTGTTGTGATCCAATCTATGCACTTAAGAGAATTGACAAGAAATGAGTATAAACAGCCTACCAAGCAAGTATGGGGCTACATAGTTTTTAATCTATAAATTAAGGCTCTCTCAATAGACTAGAATCTAGTCACTAGATTGTTGAACCAACACTATCAAGATGAAGTTTAATAGGAATAAATACATCTTGCTTTTAGTTTTTGAAAAGTTTAATGTGTACCTATTGGATGAAGCCGATTTGACTTAGAAACAATTGGTATGAGAAAAAAAACACAAGCTTTTGCAATCTTTTTTGACCACAAGTTCATTACGTGCCAACAGTATATCTTCAGTTAAAACAAAACAAAAAAACCCTAATGTAATCTCAGGCTAAACTAATGCAAAGTGTTTAGATCAAGCAAAGTAATAGTCCTATTGTACTCTGTACCATTTGTTCTACATCTGGAATAGTATAATCACCTCTAGACCCCTTTCCCATACTATACCTTACCCATCACTCTGTCTTAGTTCCTGCTTCTGCTAGAAAACTTCTAGAAGGATATTCATCTTTGGGAAATGCTTGTTTTCTTGCCCTTTACTCTCTATCTGCTCAAGAATTATTTTAAGCACATTCTTTAGTGAAGGTAAGACAAGCAAGGCCAACACAGAAAAGTAGAGGCAGCAACCCACCTGAGGTCTCCTAATACCTCCCCCTCCAGAGAATGTTAAGAAAAGGCCTTGAAATAAAACTCTAGAGGGACATAGCCAACAAAATGTCAAGCTGAGATATTGTTCCAAATCAAGACAATTTTAGGAGGTCAGCATGAGAAGTCTATGACAGTAGGAAGGGAACTGGCCCAGAGAGCACCAGGACTTGGCCTTGGAGGCAATGGCAACAACTGGAGTGGCAGCAGCTTGGGAAGTTCACAGCCCAGAGATGGTAAGGAGCTTGGGCAAGTGGTCAGAAAGAGATTACAGGGACCCTGAACTAACACTGGGCATAAGAGTAGGTGCTGTTTGGCTACTCTATTCCCCATATGCAGTTCTGGGTCACAGTTCCCAGACCAAAAGGAGTGATAACATTTGTGGTTACAAAAGGGCAGGGAACCTTCTTGGGCAAAAACTAGAGTGCAAACCAAAGGAGCTGTGACCACACCTTTCTCCAAGTCATAATACTTTAGAATCATCAAAAACTTGCAAACCCCCAGAACTACTTCTGAAAACAGCAGCTGGACAAAGCTTGCAGTCTGGAAGACAACTCAGCCACCCTCTCCCACCCCCACAAATGAGCAGAAGTGAACTTTAACATAAAATTCAAAGTAAAGAACTAGGTTGAAACAATAAATAAACAGGCTCAAAGCCTCAAAGATAAATACAAATTTCACAAGCCCAACAAAGAATTACTGGAATAAACAAAGAGATTAGAGTAGTACAGGAAAAAAATTGGGGGAAAAATGGGAGGTATGTGAAAAGATCATAAAAAGAAAACTAAGAAGTTTAAAAAAAAACCCTGAAGAAAACACCTTAAAAAAATTAAAATGACCAAATGGTAAAAGAGGCATAAAAATTCACTGAAGAAAATAAATTCCTTAAAAATTAGAATTGGGCAATCAGAAGCTAGAGGCAGATAAGTGATGCTATGGATAAAGCACTGGTCCTATAGTCAGGAATACTTGAGTTCAAACCTGGCCTCACTAGCTGTGTGACCTTGGGCTAGTCACTTAACCCTGTTTACCTCAGTTTCTTCATATGTAAAAAGGAGCTAGAGAAGGAAATGGCAAACTACTTCAGTAACTTTGCCAGGAAAACCCCAAATGGGGTTATGAAGAGTTGGACATGACTAAGAACAACTAAACAACAACAATGTAAGTTAAAGCCAATATGAGACATCAAGAAATAATAAAATAGTTAAAAGCATAAAAAAAGAAAAATGTGAACTATGTCACCAGAAAAACAAATATCCTGGGAATTAGACTGAGAAGAGATAATTTAAGAATTATTCAACTACCTGAAAGCCATGATAAAAAAAAGCCTAGACATCATATTTCAAGAAATTATCAAGGAAAACTGCCCCATTATCCTAGAGCCAGAAGATAAAATAGAAATTGAAAGAATCCACCAATCACCTCCTGAAAGAAATCCCAAAATGATTACTCCCAGAAATGTTATAACCAAATCCCAGAGCTCTCAGGTCAAGAAGAATATACTGCTAGCAGTCAGAAAGAAACGACTCAAATATCATGGAGCAACAACGAGTATCACAAAAGATTTGGCACTTTCCACAAAGGGTCAGAGGGCTTGAAATACGATATTCTGAAAAGCAAAGGAGCTAAGATTACAACTAAGACATACCAAACTCCAGAAATTAAAACAAAAATTGATATCTACTGAAACAGAGGACTTTAAAGTATTCTTGATTAAAAGACCAAAGATGACTAGAGTAACATTCAAACAAAAGACTCAAGAAAAGCACAGAAAGAGACTCAATAAAGGTTAAACTACTTACGTTCTTATATTAAAAGATGATACATGTAACTCCTAAGAACTTTATCAGTATTAGAGAACTTAGAAGAATTTACATAAACAGAGGGCACATGTTGGTATGATCTCAAAAAAAATTAAGGAATGAAAAATGGGGATGAAAAAAGGGGAAAGAGAAAGGAAGAATGAGGAAAATTAGTTCATACCAAAGAGGTGCTAAATGAAGAACTTTAATAATGTAGGGAGAAACGGGGGGAGAGGCAACACTTGAACATCACTCTCATAGGAGTTGTTTCAAAGAGGGGAAAAATATATCAGTTCAATATAGAAATCTATCTTACCCAGCAGGTAAGTAGGAGGGAAAGAGGAAAAGAGATAAAAGGGAAGATGAATTAAGGGAGCAGGGGTAAGTAGCAAATAGATTTTTGAAGAGGAACAGGGTAAAAAGAGAGAGAGAGAAGAAAAAACAGAAGAAAACAGAAAAGAGGGAAATACATAGTAATCATAACCATGAATATGAATAGGATGAACTCTGGATTAGAAAAGAGAATCCAACAATATGTTGTTTAAAAGAGAAACACTTGGAGGTGGAGTCAAGATGGCGGCTTAGAAACAGGAGAACTTCACACCTACCCCCATATCTCCTCAAATACCTATAAAATGTGACTCTAAACAAATTGTAGAGCTCCAGAACCCACAGAATTACAGAAAAACACATCTCCTGCTGATGGCAGCCCAACAGGTGGGACAAGAAGGGCTCAACACAGTGTGCTGGGAGCCAAGACCAGTCACAATTTCAGCCCCAGGGCCGCCAGGACAAGCCACAGCTGGAGCATTGGGAGAGTGGATGAGCAGCACCTGTGGCAGTTTCCAGAATTAACAACCCATAAGAAACAAGGACAAAGTGAAAGGTCAGTGGAACACAGCTAAATTTGGAGGAAAGAAGTGGTCTGGCCATCTGACCCCAGTGCAAGAAAGAAGCAGAAGCAGCACCCCTGCAGCCATCACCACTTGGCTGTTTTCAGAGCCCATGTCCTGCAGACTGCAGGGGGCCACACAATCATTCAGAGGCTAAGTGCTCTTGCCTTGATCTGCCTGGACAGGGATCATGGTCTTGGGTGGTGGTCCTGAGGTGTGTGACCAATGAGCCAAAGCAGGTGGGGGCTGCAGAGATGGCAACCCCCCAATAGCGCCAGCAGCTGAGAAAACCCCAGAAATTTGGGATAAAGAAGTAGAGATATACTGTGGCTCAAACCCCAGGAAGTAGAGATATACTGTGGCTCAAAAATCAAGTAAATTGACTGGCAGCATGAGCAGGCAAAGGAAGCAAACCAAGCTCAACAATTCGACTTTAGATTCCTTTTTTGGGGACAAGAAGGATCAAAGCATGGAATGGGAGAAAGACAACACAGTCATATCTCCCACACTAAAAGCTTCCAAGAAAAATATAAGCTGGTTACAAGCCATAGAGGAGCTTAACAAGGATTTTGAAAACCAAATAATAGAAGTGGAGGAAAAAGAAATGAAATGGAAAGAGAAATGAGAATGATGCAAGAAAATCATGAGAAGAGAGTCAACAACCTGACTAAAAAAAACACCTTAAAAAATAGATTAATACAAATGGCAAAAGAGGCCCAAAAAGCCAATGAGGAGAAGAATGCCTTGAAAAGTTGAATTTGCCAGTTGGAAAAAGAATCTCAAAAGCTTGCTGAAGAGAACAATTCCTTCAGAATTAGAGTGAAGCAAATGGAAGCAAATTACTTTATTAGAAATCAAAATACTATTAAACAGAACCAAACAAATGAAAAAAAAATAGAAGGCAATGTGAAATATCTTACTGAAAAAAAAACCACTGACCTGGAAAATAGATCCAGGAGAGACAATTTAAAAATTATTGAACTACCTGAAAGCCATGATCAGAAAAAGAACCTAGAAATCATCCTTCAAGAAATTTTCAAGGAAAATTGCCCTGATATTTTAGAACCAGAGGGCAAAATAGAATTTGAAAGAATTCCCTGATCACCTTTTGAAAAAGATCCCAAGAAGAAAATTCCTAGGAATGTTATTGCCAGGTTCTAGAGTTCCCATATCAAGGAGAAAATATTACAAGCTGTCAAGAAGAAACAATTTGAATACTATGGAAACACAATCAGGAT
>JAQQSW010000669.1:0-15631 GCA_028646575.1 Pseudocheirus occidentalis
CGCTGCCTGTAGTGCTTTCTGTCTTGTGGAGAGTTTTGGAGCTTGAAAATCTGTTTAGCGTCCCATTTTATGAGTTTTTCAGCGTGTTTGTGTGGGAGCTGCGGCGCTTTGCTGCTTCTAAGCCGCCATCTTGGCTCCGCCCCCCTTTCTGGATCTTTCTCTGAATGTAGACATCTCTTTCCATCCTGAGACTTATATAGTTGTCTTTTAACTGTGCGATGCTGAGAAGCGTCCAGTTTTTCAAAATTGGTCGTCACACATATGATGTATCTGTGACTGTGTACAAATTTTTCCTGGTTCTGTTCTTCTCATTCAGCATCAATCCCAGTCTACTTTTAAATGCCTCCATTTGTTAAGAATTTCTCTCTTTTTCTTATGAAAATATTTACCGCCTCCTCCAAGTAGACCATGTTGATTCCTCTCTCATGTGGTAGCCTACCCAATAAATTAAGATAGTCATTGTGTTTATGGCAAGATTATTTTTTTCCTGAGAAATCATCAAAATTTCCTTTAACAAATATTCATATGCCTCAGCTTACGTTCTTTTATTTTCCTTGTCAAATTTTCATCATGTTCAATTTTTCAATGTAGTTTCCAAAATATACTTTCCAAAACTTAGAAGAATCCTCTGTCTCTCTGTCTTCTCTCTCTGTTTCTCTGTCTCTGTCTATGTCTCTGTCTCTCTGTCTCTCTCTTTCTGTGAATAGATAGATGGAAAGATAGATAGATATACATAGAATCATCGATCTATCTATTCCTTTTCTCTATTCCTTTTCTTACAAATGTCCCAATACAAATCATATCTATTAGTAATATTTTAATATAAATCATATTTTAAGAACTACATATGAAGTATCACTTTCCTACCACTTTTATCCATGCAACATTTTCTCCTGCAAACCATCAAAACCCGGCAACTACTATTTTAGTAGACTTAAAGGACGATAGAGATGAAAGCTCTTATTGTCTTTGTTTTTGTAATTCCTTTTTGGATTAATTTGTTATGGGCCAAGTGCTTTGAAATCACTGGGGAAAAGTAAGTTATATTAATATTTTCTTACTTATCCTCATTATTCCTCTACTACAACGTCATAATTCTCAACTTGGTAGTTTCCATTTTTTTAAATAATTCTTATTCATTTCTTTCTCTTCTGAAGACCGTTGTTCTTAGAAAAAAATACAATCATTCAATTGCCTTGCTTTTACTATATTCTCTAATTGCCATTCATTTCAATCATTTCATCCCCTCTTTATTCTTTTTACCCCCATCTCAAAATACTCTTTCAGTGTCATCTTTTACTGTAAGCATCTGCTTGCTCTCTCCTTTTATTATCTACAAAATATTTTTATTTCAATGTTTGATTTTCATATAAACATGACATATATGTGTGTATTCACCTTTACTTACCTGCTTTCACAGAATTTGACATTTTCTTATTTATGTCTCTTGTACATCTACTACTTTAAAAAAAATCTGAACTTATCAAGAATTTCCTCAGACATTATCTGGATGTTGTTAAATGACATTCAACTTTTCCTCATTCTCCACCACAGCATTATTTGTGACTACCATCAAAATGATTTTCTTCCATTCATTTTAAGTTGATGTAGTTTCATGGCCTTAAATTTAGAATCCTGTCCACATTTCCCCTGAATTCCATGAATTCGGCTTTCCCAAACTCTGGGATACATCTAAGAGTACTACCAATTACTACCAATTCATATGGTTTGTTCACTTCACAATATTTCCATAATTTCTTATTTATTTATTTTTGGTTTTCAGCATTCATGTCTACAATATTATGAGGTCCAAAATTTTTCCCACCTCTCCCCTACCCCCTTATCCTAAGATGGAAAACATAGTGATTACCTCATCCCCCACTTTCTTCTTTCCCCCATAGTCCCCCTCATATCATATTAACCCCTTATTTTCTTGTGGGGCAAGATGCATTTCTAAATCTTATTTCCCAGTTACATGTAAAAGTCAAGGTTTTTTAACATTTGTTTTTAAAACTTTGAGTTCCAGCTTTTCTCCCTTCTTCCCTCCTCAATTCCCCCTCCCCCCAATATATTAAGAAGATGAGCAATTCAATATAGGTTAAATATGTGTAGTTATGCAAAACATTTCCATAGCAGTCATATTGTGAAATACTAACTATATTTTTCTACATCTTTTTCTGCCCCCTATTTATTCTGTTTCCTCCTTTGACCCTCTACCTTTTCAAATGTGTTTGCTTTTGACTAACCCCTCCCCTAATCTCCACTTACTTCTATACACCTCCTTATTTCCTTTCACCCTATTTTCCTGTAGGGCAAGACACTCAGATGAGTATATATGTTATTTCCTCCTTAAGCCAAGTCCAATGTGAGTAAAGGTTATTGATTCCGCCTCCCACTCTTTTCCTCCATAGTAACCACTTTCTCTTGCCTCTTTTATGTGAGATAATTTATCCTAGTCTACCTCTCCCTTCCTCCTTCTCCCTATATATTACTCTCTCACCTCTGAATTTTTATTTTTATTCTTCATCCCTTCACATTTAACTCATCCTGTGCCCTCTGTTCTTATATACATATATACACATACACACACAAACACACATATATATGCCAGACATACACATACATATATACACATATCCATGCATACATACACAAATGCATACATATGTAATGTATACATGCCTTTATGTATATATAAATATACACATATTCATATTAACATGTGCATGTATACATATATGCATATAACACATATACATATCTGTACATACACAAACAGACACATATTACCTTTAACTTTTCCCGAAACTGAGAAGTTTCAAGAGTCACAAATATCATTTTTCCATCTAAAAATGTAAACAGTTCAACTTTAATAAGTTCCTTATGATTTATTTTTCTTACTTTACTTTTTATGCTTCTCTTGATTCTTGTATTTGAAAGTTGAATTTTCTGTTTTGCTGTGGTCTTTAAATCAAGAATACTTGAAAGTTCTGTATTTCATTTAATATCTATTTTTTTCACCTGAAGTATTATACTCAGTTTCACTGTGTAGATGATTCTTGCTTTTAATTCTAGCTTCTTTGACCTGTGTAATATCATATTCCAAGCTCTTCAATCCCTTAATGTAGAGACTGCTAGATCTTTTGTTATTTTGATTGTGTTTCTGCAATACTTGAAGTGTTTCTTCCTGACAGTTGCTAATATTTTTCTCCTTGACCTGGGAACTCGAGTTTGTATATAACATTCCTAGGAATTTCCTTTTTAGGATCTTTTTAAAGAGGTGATCAGTGGATTTTTTTCAATTTCTATTTTATATTCTGGTTCTAGAATATCAGGGCAATTTTACTTGATAATTACTTGAAAGATGAAGTCTAGGCTCTTTTTTATATCATGATTATAGGTACTCCAATAATTTTTAAATTATTTCTCCTGGATCTATTTTCCAGGTCAATTGTTTTTCCAATGAAATATTCTTTTCAATGTATTCTAATTTTTTATTTTTTTGGATATGTTTTATTATAACTTGATTTCTCATAAAGCCATTAGCTTCCATTTCCTCCATTCTAATTTTGAAGCAATATTTTTGTCAGTGAAGTTTTGGACCTCTTTTTCCCTTTGTCTAATTCTGTTTCTTTTAAGGCATTCTTCTTCTCATTGGTCTTTTGAGCCTCTTTTGCCCCTTGAGTTAGTCTATTTTTTAAGGTGTTATATTCTTCAGTATTTGGGAGGTCTACTTTAGTAAGCTGTTGACTCATCATCACTCCCAGTTCTCTTTCCAATTTTTCCTCTACTTCTCATACTTGATTTTCAAAATTCTTTTTGAGCTCCTCTATGGTTTGTGACCAATTCATATTTTTATTGAAAGTTTTTCATGTAGAAGTTTTGATTCCATTGTCTTCTGTTATGTTTTGATCACTTTTGTCACCAAAGAGAGATTCTCTAGTCTGATTTTTTCCACTCTGTTTGCACATTTCCCCAGCCAATATCTTGACTTTTCAGATCTTTGTCAAAGTAGGACTCTGCTTCTAGAGTGGAGAATGCTTTGTCCTAAATTTCTGGGGTTTTGCACAGCTGTTGTCAGAGCTACTTCTAGACACCTGTGAATTTTCAGCTCTTCTTACATGATGTGATCATAGAAGAAGTGTTACTTCTCCCACTGTCTGTTCTCTAGCCTGTGAGTTACCACAGGCACTCTTATCTGCCTCAGAACTATGAGGAGGATTCCCTCTCCACACTCACCACAAGCTCTGCCACACCAGTGCTTCTCCTCACCCCAGGACTGTTATTCAAGACTGTGATGCCAATCTAATCAGGGCAAACCAAGAGGAATTGCCCTCTTAAGCAGCCACTTAATTACCCCCCCTCCTATTCCAACCCCATCATCTGTGGGCCTGTAGATCATGAAGCAGCTGCTAATGCCCCTATTACTGCTACTGCTGCTGCCACTATCACTGTTGACACTTTCACAGGTGCCATCTCACCTCCCCGGGGGCTGGAACCTGACCACATTCTTCTCTCACCCGTGTCCAAAAGAGTTTTCCCACTGACTTTTTTCCCTTATCTTTAGTGTTTGTGGGTTAAGAAATCTGGAAGCACCACAGCTGCCTATGATTCAGTCCCTGGAGTTCTTCTCTAACCTGATTTCTGCAAGCGTAGCCTTTTCAGGACTGCACTCAGCTCTCAGCCTGGTGTGATAGACCCTTCCTGTCAGCCTGCCAGGCTGTCTTCAGTGGAAGATTTGTTTCACTCTATCATTTTGTGGATTCTATTCTAAAATCTCTTTAGAATCATTTTTTTACAAATATTGGAGGTAATTGGGGGACATGTTCAAGCAAATTCCTGCTTTTACTCCTCCATCTTATCTCTGCTGCGTATTTCCATCATTTCTATTTTAAGTCCCTCTTTATTGGTAGGACCAAATCCAAAGTAGCAGTTCAATTTGTAATTCTTATAACTTTTGAAATAGGAAATTATTAGCAAAGGGGTGTTAAGATCATAAATCTTTCAAGTTTTTAAGAGAGAGAACTTTTGACACATAAAAATAGTTAATGCTCTCTCCCTTGAAAATGTGAATTCCCATTGTAGGGCATTTTGATAATCATCAGGCATTAATTTTCCATTTCTTTCTTCATCATAGGCTGGCTGGATGTCTAGCAAAGAGGCATTATTGAAACTTTATAGCTCTAAAATTTGTGGAGAGTCAACTTCCTCCCACTAGCTATTATGATGGATATTATAGAGGCAGTTCATGGGAATAAGATATTGTTTTCTTTTGGTTAGCTCTCTCATTACTTCTTCAGTAATATGGTGAAGAGTAGAATGATGTATCATTTTGAGCTGAAGGACCTCACTGCATACTTGAATGCATAGATATACGTAAAGTTTTTTAATGAGGGCTCAAATGAATCCAATGTATGTACACAGTCACAGGTATTTTCCTGATGACTGATCATTCACATGAAAATCTATTGATGGAAAACTTTGGGGGTTTCAGCCCTTTTGCTCAGTGAAGACCCAAAGGATCCTGATGAGATAGAACAATTGCTAAAGCAATAAGGTTGTCAGAACTAGGTGACAAATCAGATTTAAATTTTAAGGTATATTCACTCAACTTGTTTGCTTTAGGTTCAATATCAATATCTCTTTCACTATTTATCATCACATATATTTGATATATGTTATTATGAAGGGAGGAAGGCAAGGCAATTGAGATTAAGTGACTTGCCCAAAGTCACACAGCTAGTACGTATCAAGTGTCCGAGGTCAGATTTGAACTCAGGTCATCCTGACTCCAGGGCTCATGCTCTATTCAGTGTGTCACCTAGCTGCCCCCATTGATATATTTCTAACATGCTACTTTCCCCACATGATGAAGTATGTGCATAAAATCTATCTTCTTTATGTACAATGTTACTTCATCAGATTTTTAATAAAATCTGATAATTTTGACAGGTTGTATTGTAATGTTTTATTAATGAATCAACCACCAAAATTTAGTAATCATTTGGAGGTCATCTTACCCCACTGAAATTATGTGCATGCATACACATACACATACAATACACAGATGCATGCACATGTACACCATACTCACACACCTATTTATTAATATATGTATATATTCATGTATTTTGTATAATTACAATAATTTTATTTCTTCTTCTCTTCACATAAAATTTTGAGACCATAAGTACAACTTCCCTTCTTTGTAGTACTGTCTCCTGCAAACTATGGGACCTTTCAATGAATGAGCATTCTGTTTTCTTTGTTGTTTGCTTATTTTATAATATTTAAATGGCTATATAAATGCAAGCTATCATCCTTGTTATCATCTTCATTTTCATGGTTATGCCACTTTGGTTGCTCTCTTTGGTACTCGCTTTGGCAGTTATACCTGATCAGTTTTATCCTTCCACTTTCATTTTCACTTTGTAGAGTCTAACCTAGGATCAGCAAATCTACAGCTTGAATCATTTTAGATTCAACCTTCCTTATAGCAAAAACAAATACAAGAATAATCAATATAAAAATAAATCCATTATTCCTGTAGCTAAAATTCTCAATCTGAAAGAAAAATTTAGTTCTCCAATACCATTTTCTTAGTGACATGTAAATGCCCCATTTCATACTTTTATGTCCCGATCTTCAATTTGCTGTAGAGATTAAAATATCTCCATCTGGTTTTTAGCATAGGATTTCATAAATCTTAGAGCTACTTTGCTATTTCTTCCCAGTGGTATCATTCATTTCTACATGCATATCCAAAACTAAGGAATGATAATCTGGTTTGAAAAGTCATGGGAAGTTGTCCAGTAAATCCTCTTTACATATCCCAGGAATACAGAATACCCCAAGTTTATAAGTATGTAAGTCAGTGTGATACATTGTTGCTTTAACAGTCATCAACGATTTGCTAATGCCTATTGCGTATCATTTCTTCATCTCCCACATAGCTTATGGAACCTATGAAACTCGTAGTAGAAGTAGTAGTAGTAGTAGTAGTAGTAGTAGTAGTAGTAGTAGTAGTAGTAGTAGTAGTAGTAGAAGAAGAAGAAGAAGAAGAAGAAGAAGAAGAAGAAGAAGAAGTAGTAGTAGTAGTTGTGGTGGTGGTGGTGGTGATGGTGGTGGTGGTGGTGGTCATGGCGTTGATGGTAATAGCAGTAATATGCTTAGTACAGTGGAAAACTATAGCTGCTTCATAAATTCTTATTGACTGATGATAACTAGCAATCTTATAGTGCTTTAGAGTTCTCAAAGTCTTTTATATATGCTAACCCACATGTGTGTGTATAAATAATTGTATGTATGTATGTATGTATGTGTAGGGCCTTTTATGTATGTTAGGTAGATGCTATGATTGTCCTCATCTTATAGATGGAGCAACTGAGGAACATTGAGATTAAGTAACTTGAGCAAGTACATTTAGGTAGTAAATGTCTAGGACAGGACTTAAAATCAGGTCTTCCTGACTCCAAGGCCTTTGCTCTATCCATTGTGCCACTGGCATGTTTATTCTCCAACTTATAGAAGTTGGACAATTTGTGTTTTGCTCAGTAGACTCAATTATCTGTTCTACAAAATGCTTCATATTTATTAAGTAATGTTAGGGGTTCAGAATTTTTTCTTGATTCTCAACAACATATTTTACCTACCCACCAGCCTCATGATTC
Source organism: Pseudocheirus occidentalis (assembly GCA_028646575.1). Classification (NCBI taxonomy): domain Eukaryota; kingdom Metazoa; phylum Chordata; class Mammalia; order Diprotodontia; family Pseudocheiridae; genus Pseudocheirus; species Pseudocheirus occidentalis. The sequence goes on from JAQQSW010000669.1 coordinate 7,671, forward strand.
TGGGATTAATCTGTTTTTTTTTAGCATTCTACTTATTTTCATTTATTTTCTTTGAAAGTATCCTTTCCATATAGTTTTCAAGGAACAATTTTACAATTTCAGTAAAACCAGAGAAAAGAGAAGTATAATTTCAAACTTCTTTTTCTTCTACCTGAGAGATTCCTCTTCCTCCTCCTCCTCCTCCTCCTCCTCCTCCTCCTCCTTCTCCTTCTTCACTTTTATCCTTGGTTGCCAATGGCCAGAGCAATTCAGGTACAACATCCTAGTATTAGAAAAATCTTGAAGGTGCTCCCAAGACCATGGACTAGAGTGTACACAAGTAATTCAAGAGAGCTAAAATTTTTTGAGCAGTTTGGAGACAATAGGAAAAATCATGAAAATTACAGAGAGTCAGAAAAGAGGGGAAATCAAACTAGTATGATATGTGAATGTATGAGAACATGTTCTGAAGAGTAAGAGGGAAAAAACATGGGTGTGTAATAAAATGAGTTGGAGGTTAGACCAGACTGAAGGAGTTGTGGTAGTCTTGGCAGCTGATAAAGTAAACATCTTCAAACAATTTTTTTCCCCTGTGAAAAGCTATACACACACACACATACATATATATTTATACATTCATACATATATACATACACATATACAAATTTTAACTCAGATCTTCCTGACTCCAGGGCCAGTGCTCTATTCACTGTGTCACCTAGCTACCCATAAGCAAAATTAAATTAAATGGAAAAAATACTTCTAGAGCACAATGCTGGGGAAATTCTAAACAATATTTAAATCTCAGTTTCTTTCATCAACAAAATCTTTTCAGGTTGGGATTAAGAATAAGGAATGGAGAAAAGAGAAGATGCTTGGTCTTGTTCTCATACAAGCTTTATATAAATATTCATCCATATTTCAACTCTCTTCCATAGTGTTAATAAATTACAGTGATTAACAGTTATTTTTCCTAAGCCTACAATTTCTGAGTTCAAGAATGAGTGAAGGGGAGCTATCTCACAAGAAAAGTGACTTCTTTAATTTTGCTTGTTGGACTCTGAGTGAACCTGAGGAGGAGTTTCCGCAATTTTGATAATTCCTAATATTGCCACAAAGAATATTCATTAGATTGTTTTTGAATCTCTAAAGAAATAATTAATGAACATGATTGAATAGCAGAGAAGGATTGAAGTTGGTATAGTTGACTTTTACTATTCCTGAAAATAATTGTATCACAGACTAAAAGTCAAAAAAGCTACATCAATTCAATAAGTTGGCCTAGCATGACTTTTAGTACCTAACACTTTAAGACCACTCATTAAATTCTAAAGGAGTTGGGATTAGCATCATTGAGGATACCCTTCTAAAAACAAAATTGCATTCTTTTGAGAACTTTTAAAATACAAAGAACATAAATTTAAAATGCAAATAATATATGTTATTTCTGCATTATCACCATGAATAAATGAATGAATTTATTTTTTAGCATGTAGCATTGTTGCTATGATAAATCTATGATGTGGATAATTAAAATATCATTATTTTCCCCATTTTATGAATGAGAAAAATTGACCCTTAGAGACGGTTAAGTCATACCTGGTGAGTTTTGTATCAGGGTTTGAAGTCAGGCTTCTTTAATCTAAAACTATGACTCTTTTCATTCTACTAGGATGCATTTTTACAGAACACATGCATTATTGATATAACCTTTCAAAGAAAGAGAAACATATTATAATTTTGAATTAATTACTTGAAATAATCAATAAACATTTGTAAAGTGTCTAATATGTGGTAAGCACTGGGAATACAAAAAGTAAAAACAAAAACAAAAGCTCTCTGCCTCAAGGACGTCACAATTTAATGGGGGAAAGAGTGGGCATACAAATATAGTCAAAGAAGATACTAACAGGATAAACAAAACCTTTGTAGAGGAAAGGTATTAGAATTAAGGGGGTTTGGAAAGACTTCCTGTAAAAGAATTTTAGTAGAGATTTAAAGGACACTAGGGAAGTAAGTAGATAGAGTTAAAGGGGTGAGAATTCCAAACATAAGAGCCATTGAAAATATCTGCAGTGAAGAGATGGAGTGTCTTGTTTGGAGAACAACCAAGAGGACAGTGTCATTGAATTAAAGAGTACTTGGTAGGGAGTAAGATGTAAAAAGGCATAGAAAAGTAGCATGACTAGTGGAATCTGAAATAGCTGAGGAAGCAGATGTTTGAGTTTGTAAGCATATCACAATTTTATAACAAATCAGGGCCAAGTCCCCTCAGAGTACTGGAAAGACAGATTTTTATGCATTAAAAGCAAACAATTAACAGGATAGTGAGGATATAACATTAGTTAATCTGATTTCTAAAAGGTGTGTTAAGGGTTTTTTTTTTGCAAGTTTGAATGCTGATGAATGACTTTTAGTAATTGGGAGTTGGGAAAGTGAGCAGGTAGACTTTCCTGGATATGGATCAGGATGTCATACAATTACCAAACAGGTAGAACTTACAGGAAAATGAAAATTAAGTCTTAAAATGGAGTCAGTTTTACAAGACAGAAATTGTTTGGTTCATACAATTCTCACAGTTTTCTCAATTCCTTTCTTTGTTCCATATGGGAGTGTAGTGGTACGGGGTTATGGTTAGGGGTGCTCAAGACCCCAAAATACCAACATGCTGGGTCCTGATGAATGAATTTGACTCAAGTCTTCTCTCAGCCAAAGAAAAGTAAAGTTTATTAAAAGTTCACCATATTGGGTAGACTCTTAAGGAGCCTCAGTATCTATTACACTTGGGCAAGCGAGACAGAGAAAATCTGTGTTACATCATTCCATGGCTCTCTCACACACATGGAGGCAAGATGGCATCTTATACACAGAAAGGTTGTGGGAGGAATCTAGGGGTGATCTAGAGAAGTTTGGGGAGGGTCTTCAGGAGTCACATGATGTCAGACTCCAGTAATGAGTGATTAAGGGTGTGAAGTTGCTGGAGGATACCTGGAGCTGACAGACAGTGTTTGGCTAGGCCAGTTAAAAGGTGGAACAGGATGATCAAGGGTGGGAAACTGATGGACAAAGGAGGGCTAAAGATTTGCACAGAGCCATAATGGAAGGCCTATTGCCTCAGGCAAATGCCTTACTTGGAAAGATTCATGGAGAGCTCAAGGGGATTCCCAGAGCCTGTACCTCAAAGATTCAAGGAGAGATCAAGGGGGCTTCCAGAGTCTGCACCTCATCCATCCGGAGGGACTAGACCCAGCTCCCCATGAATGGCTTATCTATAAGCCAAATTTATAACTGTTTTTGCAGGGGGGAAGGTAGGGCAATTGGAGTTAAGTGACTTGCCCAGTGTCACCCAGTTAATTTTGTATTAAGTGTCTGATGCCATATTTGAACTCAGGTCCTCCTGACTCCAGGCCTGGTGCTTTGTTTGTTGTGCCACCTAGTTGCCCCTAAATTTATAACATTTTTCATGTGCTCATGCTCACTATCAAATTTCAGAGATTTTCAGTTTTGATATATCACTCTGGGCTGTTTTTCTAAAAACCCTATGCCCTGATACAAGAATTTATGTGTGTGTATATGTACGCATATATATGCATGCATACATGCATGCATTCATGTATGTATGTATGTATGAATGTATGTATAGTGAGGGTTTGAACTGTATGAGAATTCAGATAACCATTCCTTTAATCAAAACTCAAAATAGTATTAGATTTCAGTCCTAAAACTTTTTTACCTTAAAAAGCAAAATTTCCATGATCATAGCTTAGAACTTGAGTGCTGCTAGCATTTTAATCTTTCCCTATCAGCCATATTTCATTTTTCATTTTCTTATAAACTAAAAATAAGCACATCCGGGTGTTCTGATTACACATATAGTGGATGCATCATAGTTGACTCAAAACTCACTTAGCAACAATGGGCTTCAGATTCAAAGATCCTTGAATACAAAGTCCACCATTATCAAATTAGCTAAAAAATGTAATTTCATTGCAAACTATTCAAATAAAATGTCATGATTTTACATAAGTAATAGTCAAATTATTTCAGATGGATACTCAGTCTTTATTATCATAAACTTATAAATATCCCCTGTTGACAAGGAATGGGAGAAGGCATCCTATTTTCTCAGTTCTAGGTCCTTAAACTTCACTAGAATTTGCCAAGATGAGATCAGAAGAGCTGATCAGAACTTATGGTGCTGCCTGAATACAAAGCCTCAAGGGCTTCAGAGATAAGGATATCTTAAAGATTCTGTTGTTGATTACCAGAAAAGGTTTGGTTAAAGGGACAAACAGATAGTAATATAAAAATTACATTGTTTATTCCTTTTCATTCCTTTAAGGCTAGCATTACTTGCTCAATGAATACAGGACTAAAGTCCTGACTGATGAACAGAGAAATCATAAGACTTTTTATACATTTTTAGAATGATCCCAGTTCAGTATGACTCTGTCACAAAACTTTATGACTTCCATTTGTTACCATCTATATGTGAAAACAGGGTTCCTTGTCTGTAAATGAAAATTGACAAAGGCCCAGAACAGGGTCCATTTACATTTTATTATTTCAGGATGTCTGCTTTGCTCTCATGTGGAGTAAGTCCCAAGATGAGTGGAATCTCACCTGTGATCTTTGAAGTTACTGACACAGGGAAAGGCATTTTTAATCAGAGCAGTTTGTTTGATTAAATCAGACTTTAGCTAAAATATCATATTAAATGATTATAGTTGTACACCTTCACCCCACTCTCAAATAGTCTGTTATTTTTTACTCATAAAAAAACAAAATATAGACCAACCTTCAATATATAACACTTTTCAAACGTCTGTTTTTTACCAAATTTTTTAATAGTTAAATATGTAATCTAACATAGTCCAGATGAAAAGAAAAGTTATTTTCTAACACCATTTTTGGTACAATGGTTTCTAAAATTGCACAATAAAATAAATATAAATAAATAATAACATATGCAATTCATGTATTTAAACCATGAAACAAAGCTTACTACTTGTCAGATGATGTTAATTCAAGAGAATGCTTTCCCACATATTCTCACATGGAAAATCATTCATTTTATTACTTTTGGCATTTTATACTAATCACCTTTGAAACTCAGGATAGAATTATGCAATAAAGATCAATTATATTCAGTTAGAGAAATAATATTAATAATAATAAAAATCAACATTTAAATAGTGCTTACAAAAAGCTAGATCCTCTGTTAAGCACCTCAATCACTTCATCATTTGATCCTCAAAGCAATGCTAGTAGGTGGGTGCTAATTCCTTCCCTTTACAAATTAGAAAACAGACACTAAAAGTGGGAAAGTGATTTACTTAAGGTCAAACAGCTAATAAGTTTCTTAATGACATGTAGCAAATTGCAGTTTTTATTAGGTACTGATTTACTATAATTATCCTATTTCTTTAAAAAAAAAGCAAAATTTACACAAGCAATTAATTCTGTTGAATAAATCTTTAAAAATTCCACTTCTGCCTTCCCAAAAGACATTCCTACTTCCTGGAGACCTACTCTTCTTCTTGTCATTGCCAATATCTATCCCCATTATAAACAAACAGACAAAGCAAAAAACAAAAACAAAAACTTAGATCTGGCACTCTGTAATGGTATGTGAGAGGGGAGTGATCCCAGGAATCATTTTTCAGTTTAAGTCACCCCACCCTTTGCATTCAATTGAAGTGGCTCACTGATTTAAATAAGCTTTTTCCCACCTTCAAGAAAGGGTTAGCAAATGACATATATATTTGCAAGACTATAAAAGTGTTCCAAATGTAGATAGAAATAAGAGAATAAGAAGAAAGATTGAGGGGAGAGAATAAGGGAGGAATCTTTGCCTGGGGGGGTTAAATAAGTAATAGGATGGCAAGGTATCATGTAGAAGGAAAGTAGAGGAAACAGGAGGGACAGGAGGTAAGAGATACACACAAACATTAAAACAAAAAGATCTGGAGGATAACTTATTAATGAAAAAAAGCAGGGATAGTAGAAGTTGAAGGGATACCCCTCAATTTGAGAACAGTTGAACAATATGTAGTATATAAATGTAGTGGAATACTATTGTGCATTAAAACGATGAAAAGTAAGATTTCAAAAAGACAAACAAAACCTGGAATTACTTGTATGAATCTATACAGAGTGAACTGAGTAGAACCAGGAAAACATTGTACACAGTATCAGTAACATTGTGTAATTACCAACTGTAAATTACTCAGTTCTTCTTACCAGCACAATTATGCAAGTTCAGAAGACATATGAAAGAAAATGTTATCCACATCAAAATAAAGAAATGATCTGGGAGGCTAGGTGGCATAGTGAATAGAGCACCAGTCCTGGAGTCAGGAGGACCTGAGTTCAAATTTGACCTCATACACTTAAACACAAAAAAATTACCTGTGTGACCTTGGACAAGTCACTTAACCCCAATTACCCTACCTTCCCCCCCTCTGAAAAGCTATATATGTGTGTATGTATACATGTATATGTGAATGTTTATGTGTGTATATATATATATGTATGCATGCGTATGCATACATATATACATACACATACACACATATATACATAACTAACTCTGAATGCATTTTGAAGTATAAATATACATATGCATATATGTGTACATATACATATACACTTACACATACAAATTACTGTACACATATGTATGCATGTACATACAATACATGTATACACATATACTTTATTCGTTTTTTTTTCTTTTGCTCTGATTTTACTTTTACAACTATGACTAATATGGAAAAATGTTGTAGATAACCTGTACTAAATTGCCTTCCTTATTTTGGAAGATGGGAAGTGACTGATGGAAAGAAATTTGGAACTCAAAATCTCCTAAAAGTGAATTCTAAAAATTTGTCTTTACATACATTTGGGAAAAAGGTAAAATACTATTTTTAAAAGACATATAAGGAAAAGAGGGTGATTAGAGTATGGGTAAACATTCTTTGATTTAAAAATGAGTTTTGATTATAGGTAATGTTTTAGGTACAAATTTATCTGTGAAGAAATTAAGAGTTTTAGTGGACTGCCTGATCTATAAGAGTGAATGGTGTAACTTAACAGCTAAAACAACAATTGTATTATCACACTGTATTAAGAGACGCATAGTGTCTAGGCTCTTACCTGATAAATAATTTTCTTTTCTGAGTTTCATATTTCAGGAAGTAAATTGACAATCTGGACATTTCAAATGCAACCAAGTAGGTGAAAGTCCTTGAGGCCATGCTACATACGGCTCAATGGAGTTCACTGATGGTGTTTACTATGTAGTAGACAGTACTCAAGAAGTCTTCTACTGTTTTGAGATCCTTCACATAAAATAATTAGGCTTTTGATACTTGGATCCAAAGGCTAGAAGTAGAAGTAATGGGTGAAAGCAGCAAAGAGAGAAAATTAGAACTTATATAGCAATATATGTATGTATACACACATATACCTACATGCATATATGTTTGTATATTTATCTGTCTCTCTATCTTCCACTTTCCAAAGTAAAATAGACTTTCTTAAGGACTGTGACTTTTTGAGACAAGTGATAGGATAATAGATTCTGAGATAGAAATGATCCTTTGATCTGACTCTAAAATTTTATATACTGAAAGGCTGAAAGCCAAAGAACCTAAGAGACTTGCTAAAGATCACATAGCTAGTAAGTTTCAAAGTTAGGATTCTGTTGTCTTTTCATTTCAAATCCACTATACCTTCCTAGGTTGCCATTATTAGAAATGTAGGTTTGAAATCTCTATGGGGGGGTGGAGCCAAAAGGCTGCATAGAAGCAGCAAGGTCTCGCAGCAACTGCACTGCAACCCTGAACACCCATTAAATTATGAGCCCAGATAAAGTCTAGGAGTCTCAGACTCTCAAAAATACAGAGAACCCATCTCTTGCTGAAGGCAGCTCGGCAGCTGGGGCTCATCTTGGTGTTCGGGAGCAGAGACTGAAACAG